>WURT03125163.1:13930-29763 GCA_009936505.3 Holothuria glaberrima | reverse complement strand
CTCACAGCATTCCATTCACTTCAAAAATGACCTGTGAGTCACACTCGTATTCTTTATTCGTGCTCTTACCCACCGCCACCATTCGCGAGTATGAATGCCTGGCATTCTAGTTAATAATAGAGGTGTTTGTATTATTCCCAGGAAGCAAGCCAAATTTAATCCCAATTGGGCGTCGCTTGGGTATCTTGGGCGTTATTGGGCTTGGGCAATGGTTGGATTTTATTCTAGGGAACCAATTGGGAACCATGTGGGCTAAGATGATAAAGTATTTAAATTAGTTGTAAAAAAATCCTTTTTTGCATAAACATTATTTTCTGTTTGTATTTGAAAAAATTAAGCTTAAAACTAAAACAATAATTTCGTGTGTTTAATTGGGGTAGAGGTGGGCTATAACTGAGTGGGCCCTACTTGGGGCCAGACTGCGAATCAATGCATATTCAAAAGTAACAAAAGTTAAAATCAATCTTTGGACAATGGTGTTTTAGGTTCTTCTTGTTGATACTGTTATCAATTCCTTTTTTAAACTAGGCTAAACTTGTCAAATGAATTTATTTAGCCCTATTTGGTTCCAACCGGGCCCAATCAAGCCCTAATTGGGCTAGCGTTTAACTTAATTCAAAACAATTTTACCACAATATTTTCACTGATTTATGATGTACTAGCATTTTTTTAGCTGTAATAAACTTAAGAACAATAACATATTGCATTAACTTAGCTAACGTTTTACTTGGGCTTGTATTGGGCTATGGAATTCACTGCCTAGGTGAGGCCCAACTAGGGCCCAGTTGGGTTATGTTTTCAAAAACTTCAAAATGGTTTGAGACAATATATCTATCTATATGACAGAACAGATCTTTATTAACCCTAAATGTTAAATCTGAATCAACTCGGGATTAAATTGGGCTTGAGTTGGGCTATGGAATTTTAAGGCCCAGATGGGACCCAATCAGGGCCCTGCTGGGGTAGCTATATTTAAAAGTGTTTTAAAATAGTTGTAAGACAATATTTTTCTCAATATATATGCCAACACAGATCTGTATTAAACCTTAATATTAAACCTGAATCAACTTGCAAATAGTTATATGGAACTTAGATGTTTTTAGGGTACCGTATCCTGACTATTAACTAAACTAAGCTGCTTCCAACCTTTTCCACACTGACAAGTACGAGCTTTACACACATGCTCCAAGCAAAGATAAATTTTCTCAGTATTTATTCTTTTTATGGAGCTATTATGTAATAACTCTATGGTCCTACTGCAAGGAAGTTTATTCATGCATATATGCAGCTGTGGAGTTTACCATGAACTCTTTTGTGATTGGGCAAAGGTACCTCAGTGGGACAAAAGCCACCTATTCAAAATAGCCATCTTCCTGTGAATCACTATGTGAGCACAATGTATAGATAGTGCACTGTGCACCACAAACCAGAGGCAGTACAAAGGAACAGCACGCAGCGTACACAGTACAGCTATAGAAACACACTCAGTAATGTGTAAGGATATATGTAGCACAACTCAACTTTCATTTTTTGAAAGGTCTCATTCAAGATATCCAGCTGAAAGCAGTGGACAGTTTGATTTCAATAAGTTCGTGGGACTTCATTTTAGTGTACTGTGATTACTTAACTGGACTGTTCATGTATTTGTGCAGGCAACAGATTTTTTTTATCTTTTCGTTCTTTGGATCTTGGTTGCTCATCTCATTTGCACAATATTCTGTATGTTTCTATATGTGATACTACAGGACGTGCTTCCTCTTTCTATGTGGACGTTTAACAGTAGATAAATTTTAATTTTGCGGCTCAGACCTGAATACCTTTAAGAGGACATGAACTTTGTTTTTATGCTGGAAATTTCAAGTTCTTATACTCTATCCATGAGACTATTGCTTTTTTCTAATATTTCACAAGACTGATAAAATGCTTTTTGATAGCACAAAGAAAGAACTCTACTGTAAACTTATTACTACTGCTACTACTGTCGGAACACCAAAGTTCTCATAGTCCCTCGGTTAGCTTAAAGGATCGATTTTCGACGGAACGTAGTATGGAAATAACACGTACCCCAAATAAACACAGATGGGGCCTAATTTCTCCCCTTATCAGTTACCCCAATTGAAACCCAATAAGGACCCAATTTGGGTCAAACCAATCACCCCAAAAATAGCCTAACTTGAGCCCAGTTTGGGCCAAATCTGTTAGTCTAACTGGGGCTAAACAAGGGCCCAATTGGGGCCCAATAAAGACCCACTTTTGGCCAAATTGGTGAGCCCAATTGGGTCCTTATTAGAACTCCCTGACAAAAGTAATGGGCCCCAATTGGGAAGCTCAGTTTGGCCCCATTGGTAGCCCAATTTGGACCCATTTCGGGCCCAAATGGGTGTGTTAGCTGGGTAATGACTGGACTATGGATAAAGACTGTGAATCAATATATTTTGTATTCTGGCAGTTTTGTCAGTTTTTCTGATCTAAGGTGTTTACTCCAGTAGCGGGGCTAGAACTTAAATTTATATTATATATATATATATATGTATATATATATAATATAATATAAGTGTGAGTAATTCGTTCGAAAGATGAGATGGACGTCGCTTTCGGCCCTCTGGCCTTCATCAGGTACTAGAAAATCAAACATACATATGAAATACATTTTGTACAACATTAACTGAAATATTCAAAAACATAGAAATGTGACAAATTAATTTGGAAAGGAAAAGAAATGAACAAAAAACATACACGTGGACGTTGATTTGATGTCCCTCACTAGGTGTCGTGGTCGTTAGTGGGATGTTGGAGTAAAAGTTGGAGTGTGTTGTAGTCACGTGATGGGGCTATTTGTCTACGTTGATTCCGTGTGGGTGTAGTGTTTGAAGTTTATCCAGAATGATAATTTTAAAGCCTGTTATTAAATGGATCATTTAAAAGAGGTACTCGTGTACAAGCTAGACAAACTTACAGTCTAACTCTCACAGTCCAAAGTATCATTCTCGTACTCTCGGTACCCACCAGGACACCCGGCAGCTACCAGAAGAACAAACTTAGCAAGGTAGCTTACACTTATATTTGTTAGCAGACCGACACCCTGAAGCTACATAGCAAGTGCTTAAAGGCGCCTCGGAGGTTAAGCTTGCCAACTACTGCTGCTATGTCTTGCCAACGACTGTGTGCTTTACAATTCCAGCTTATTTTACTATGTGCCACATTTTACTTTATCGGGATCGCCTTATTATCATTGTGAATACACCGTTTAAAGCCGTAATCTACAGTTGTGTCGGTCGTCTTTGTGCTGCTTCCTCGAAAGTCGTGAGAGGCCAATCAAAATACAACATCTTTGGCCAAGAATCCCAACCTGCCGGCCTCACGCTTCCCAATCTCAAACATTCTCTCCCCGAAACGTTACATTGGTGGCAGCGGTGAGATCAGCACTCTTGTGGGAGCTAAAACGACGAGTAATTGAGTGAGTGAGTGAGTATTACACATCTTTAGAATGTTGCAAATCATAATGGACTTAAGGAACCAATGCCGTTACCAAACTTGTTTCCATCGATTTAAAGTTCGAGGAGGACCAACACTCACACACATGCCCAGTTTTAGTTTGTGTTTTTGGTAATTTGTAGGTCTGGCCGAATCAACAATCAGTTGCATTCATGCCACCTGAAGAAGGGGTTAAACCCGAAAAAGAGATTTTTTTCACAAACCTTTAGCACTATTTATATATATCTGTTTGTATGTATATAATTTTTTATTTAATTATTGTTTTCCTTCTTGGCACCTTTTATGTAATATTCAGTTAAGGAACGTATCCGTAAACACTTAGACCCTCATAACCAGTCGATAGGCAAGAACACCATTGACACGAGTCATTCAAGACACTCTACATACGTTGTCCCATGGTGTCATTGAAAAACAAATATTCTCAGATCCGACTATACAACTATTTCCACAAGATGGATCTAAACATTTCTATTACTTAAAACGAAGTTTTGCTGATGATTCAAACCAATTTTGGAATAGTTATTGCAAAAAAAATATTTTCACTTTCTGCAAGTGAAGTACTTTGTGCTTTGAATGATTATACTGAAGTTACAGGTAGAGCCTTCATTACTTAAGACTCAAAGTTAGAAAGCGTTGCAAATAATGCTATGGCAACTGAGAAACCGAGACATTGATTTCTAATCTTATACAATGCAACATTGAAAGACAATTATGGTAGATTCTAAAATACTTATTTCATGTTATTCCACATTTATTAGATTTTTTCATGTGATTAAAATTACATGCATGACTTTAGTTAAAAAAACTGCAACTTATCTGGCAAGTTCCATGTCAAAAAATATCTGAAATAATTGAGTTCACCTTATATTAGCTTTATGCTCATCTCGGTGAACGTAATATTACAGTAAATTACTGGGTTAATAAAATAACATATCCCTGGGATAACAGGGCTGCCGTATGGTCCATTCAGATCTATTCTAAGGCATTGTTTATACCACCAACCTCCACGATTATATTCAGCGCAATGTACTTGGGGCTGATTATCGTTGTCTCGGTCACGCGTTGAAAACTGAAAATCTTGATGATAAGCTAAAAGGTCCGTACCTAAAACAGTGTAAAATGAAGCAGAAATGATTAATGTGTATCAAAGAAATATGAAAAGATGAAAAAATAGTAAGGCAGTTGGACAGTAAAAGCACGAACAACAATTTCAGATATTGATAAATGTCCTTCAAATAGTCTAATTTGTGAAAACGGATGATGGAACCGAAACCAAAGCACAAAAAGTCTTTTGTTTGGTCCTGAACATTTAGAAACAGTATCCAATGAACAATCAGCGCACCCAGTGTCCTCATGTAGTGTTGAGTTAATATCTGTTTACTAGAATGCTGTTGGCATCGTCGTCACAACGATATTAAGGATTGCTGCGACGATGGTCTACCGGGAATAATGTATTACATGCTACTGAAAATTTAGAGAAAAAAATAACAAAATTTGTGATTTTGACAATACAAGACTGCGAATTAGCTCAATATACAAAACATGGGAGTCTTAGGAGATCTACTCTCAACGCTATGACCATCGATCAGAATTCCGGACAAAGGAAGATATCTCCTTCTTTGAAAAAAACAACCTCTCAAACTCTCCATCCCCCCCCCCCCTCGTTTTTTACAGATAGGTAAAACCTAAGCTTTGCGTTCATATTACTGCCATCCCACTGATAAGTTTTGCAATATGCTACAAATAAGAAATCATTAATTAAATTTATAGCAATTTTCGCTTTTGGGGAGGTCTACGATCACCTGTAGTAGATCGTTATCTCAATAATAGATTCTGTTGGACACATTGAGTGATGCTATAGAGCTAGTGCCCCACTCAACTGCTACAGCCGACGATCCTCCCCGTGCACAGACTGTAGTAAATCTGCCAGGGAAAGAGTATTTTGTGGAAGATTATCTTAAACTAAAAGAAAAAGGCAAACTGATACAAGGAAGAAGTGGGAAAGACGGTTGGGATATAAATATAATTGATAACTTTTGCTTTGAAAAATAAGTTTAATTGTTCCAAATTGTAGTTAAACATACCCGGGGGGCACCAATCGTACCCATCGCACCCATCTCAAAAATTGAATAGTCATGAGTGGCATTTGTGAAGATATTGAGTTGCATTATAGTGTGTGAACCTCATGCACCCTCACATGCATTTCTTTTTCCCTCACGCAAGAGCCACTTGGCCTACTTGAAAAAAAGCTGAAAATACTAAAATTCACACTGTCCTGATAATGTTTTAAGGGCCTCAGAACCAGGGATATTTCTAAAAAGTTGAATCCCTTTCCCCAATCTTTTCCTGGATAGGTCTCCCGCTCCCCGTTACAGCTGAAGCATTTACGGTAGAGATATTTCATATTCTTTCCACGCGTTATGTGACAGAATGCTTTTGTAGCCTAGTCTTTGGTTATATAACTTAAATTGCATGCTCAAACCAGTGAGCTACTAAAATTCATTTAAGCTTCTCTCTCCTACAAATGGTTCAAAAAATATCTTCTTAAAGAAAATTTTCTTGAATGAAGTTTAAGTTATCCTTCTTGAGCACTAAGTATCAAAATATTTAGATGCGTTTTATGAGATCTAGACAGTGTCATTTCCGTCAATTGGGGAGGCCCTTTTGACAACACGAAGCCCTACGCTGCTCCCCAACTGATGACTGCTCTCCAAATAGCGGGATTAGAGGGGGCGGGTCCGCACCGGGTATGACACCATGCCACGATACAGCTTGGGAAACTCTAGGTAATGAGAATTTCTTAAACATACAATCAATAAAAAGCTTCATCAAAGATAGCATCATTTACTATACTAGCAGAATTACCAGGGGCAAAGGCCTTAGACAACATCCCTCCCTTACACCCAACCAAATGGAAGTAGAAAAAGTCAGTTAAATAGAAAATTCCTAAACTTGTAACCAGCCCAAAGCCTTCTCAAAGAGAGCCCGATTGTGCACCCCAGCCTTCTTACTCACACAAAAATCCTCAGAGTAGGTGTTTTACCCCTGTCTTTAGGTCCCCCTCAGCACTCCTTACAAATGAAAAAGGAGTTAGGAGAATTTGTGTTAACATGTTTTAGCCCCAAAGCATTTATTAAAATCAGGACCAATTTGCAACTAAGCGACCATACAAAAATACCACGTCCTCCCCTTATAGTCCCCTTCTCTTAGGCCCCTTCCTCAAGGCCGCACAAGGTGACAAAAAGCACCTTATGTCAAGTGATAGTAATTATAAATGTTCCATTCTAATGATCACACTTTATAACTATCAAATAATTCCAGGGGTTCCATCCCTGCGTTCTTCAGGGTAGTTGCCTTTGTTACCTTGTGAAAATCTTTTGAATTTCACCAAATCTCAAACGATCCCAATTCAAAACTCATGTCAAAAATAGCAAAAGCCCATTATCATACAAATTTACGGAACATTACCTTTGACTTCTTTTCAGTTTATCCTTATATGAATTTTCACTTCGCTAATATGTAACTCACGCGGTGTAAACGGTGTGCTGGCAACAGTAGGGCCCATAGCAGCATGTAGTTCCCAAAAATGCCACTAAAGATAATTAAACCTTATGCATACTTTGCATAATTAAACCTTTGCATACCAACTATGTCTCTCATGGTTTTATTAAGAATTTTGGCCCTAGCCTTATTTTTACTGGTTGCATGGACATATTAAAGCCCAGCATTTCTTCACAAGTTCTTTTCTGTATGTTTTAATTCAATGGTATATCATCAGACCCACCAATAAGCATATTCGATAATTCGTGTGCTGCATGAAATTGTGCGATCCACTCGGAATTTACAACCACATCAAAAAATATTGTGCGTTCCCCTATTTCCGTGCAGCACGGGCCTACATATGTCACCAAGCCTAAATCTACTTGTGGCTAGTCTAACTGTACAAAAAAAAAGGGTTTTCCATTCTACTTTATATCAGATTAAAAACAACTTTTTACACCAAAGAGCCAGTTCATATGCATTCAAGAACACAAAAAGCACACGTTAGAACCCTCCTTACATTGCAATGGATATAAAAGAGGAAATTCTATAACTTTATAGAATAAAAAAAAATGATAAAAGTTGCATTTTACATTCGGTAAAATTACTGCGCAATATGGTATTTTCGATATAAATATTACTATTGCGCTCAAGTTTAAAATATGTGCAGCTGAATATTTAGACAAACAAAGACCAAAAGTAGTACCAACCTATACTGCCGTTGTATATGCCAAGTTTCTTTAACATATAATTAGTTTCCTCGCTATCGATTACGAACCACGAATAGATCATTTCGTAATGTGTGCCGTCACTCCATAAGGAAATCTTTAGTCTATAAATGCCTTGGTTTGTCAGATAAAAAAGTTTTTCCAAGCCAAGCCACGTTTCTTGCCTTGGATGGCCAAATCCGCTCTTGTAATCAGCCCAGTCAAGAAAAAAATCCACCGATCCATCCTTCCGACGCTGAAACACCTTAACAATTAAAACAGCAATAATGAAAAAACAATAAAAATATAGGCTTGACAAGTTTTGACACATGATGATGAAACACATTCTACCTAACTTTAACAACTTCAAATTTACCACGATTACGAGACTGTTTCAAAGTTAGGTTCAGCTTAAGGATATTGGAGTCGACTACATCATTTGAAGTTAAGTTAATACAGTATTGTTTTTAAATAGACAACAATCGGAAACTTAAGTTCAACTATTTTGACCTTGACCTCTTACATTTGACGTCATCAATGACATTTTTTTCATGGAGAGTAACCTACCCACCACCATTCAACTCGACCCTCGTTTTTTAATTTCATATGGTGTAATGGCTTTCACTTATTACGCTAATGGGAAATAAATGCAAAACCTTTTTAGCTAACTAAACCCATAATTTCTGACTTTTGACCTATGGCATCATCAATGCCGCATTGACAAGTTCCAATGGTCAAGTCATCATCGTTCCCAACATTTAGTATGATTCAATGACTGTCCAAATACAGACAAACAAATAATAACGAAAACCAATTTTAACTTATGTGACCGTTAAAATCTTCAGTCAAACATGCACAAGTTTTCATGGTTAGATACCTACGTGCCAAATTGTGAATGCGTCGGATTAACTGTATAGGAGAAGCTTGCGGCACTCTCTTTTGTACTACTACATTCAAGCACTGATGCACTCATACACTCAGATAATTAAATACTTACGCACACGGCTTTACATTTCTGTTGTTAAGAGAGTCCAATATGTCTCCTACATATTTAATGTATGGAGATAAGGTCATAAATATTGAAGCGGTCTGTTTGCTTTATCGATGTAAGGTCGAGCAAGATATATTTTGGGTTTTTCCTTTATGAATCGATTTGTAACACATGAAATCACGCTCAGGACGAATTGTGTTAAATTTTAGTATTATTTTTCCGCATCAGATCGTTTGCATTTGAAACAGTAAAACAGTAAAATAATATGGATTGTGCCATATATACTAAGAAGAACAACATATTGCCTACAGTCCACCCATTTTTGCAATACACCTCGAAGGCAGCACCAGTCCAGTTCATTGGAAGAATCGTGTACACATCTTCGTCCACAAGACCAGCATCATACACGTCTTCACAATCAGTGAGTCTTGTACAGTATAGGCCATCTCCGTGATACCCTTGGTTACAATGACACTGAAGAATTCCACTCTCATTGTTACATGCGGCATTAGAGTTACATTGGAAGTCATTGCACGTTAGCACGCCTGAGAGGCATGAGCATTGTCTTGTACAGACGTTGAAAAGTGGGGTATCACCTTCCTGTTAGAAAATTAAACACATAGTGCGACTGATCTGATACTAGTATATCGTCGGACTTAAAGTATGGATTATTCAAAGGTTTGTCTAAGGTCTTTTTATCTGGTAATGTTTACACAGCGTTGACATGTAATTTCAAAAATATGATGCACCTTTGGTTTTGCCGTAGGTGTAATGACCTATCACACTGTAACATGCATGGGAGAGCACATGCTAATCCCAGGGTACAAATGACAAGCATTTCAAGTTCATTTTTTTATGAATGTAGTCAAGGCTTAGTATATCTTAACATTACATTTATTGACTTGTGACACAAAAATGGAGGTATAATCCGACCTTTGCATGAGAAATAAATTGAATGAGATGTCAGCAAGAATCCTGTTATCAATACATGCTGCTGGATGAATATTTTGGAAATATATACCTATATTTTTGAGTCAATTGTTTACCGAATGGAAACTCTTATTTTGAATACAGCATAATTTCGTTTTTATCTTAAGTTCAATGCAGGAATACATTTCGGGAGAATGTTCTGCATAAAATAATTAGTAATATCCTGCACCTTAGAAGACTGCTGAATTATAAACATGTAAGTTTTCCAAAAATAATGCTGGTTTTCAGAAAAACAGTGCAGAGTGAAACATCATGTCATGAAGGCATTTTAAGGCGTAATTTGCCTATTTCTTTTATTACTTTGAAAAATCTTAATGGAATATTTATCTTTGTATAATTTGTCATTTATGTTGCATCGCCCCTTAGATCTTCACCGAGGAGCACCATTCATTTTGTGATGGTGTTACATAAAAGGCTAATTCACTCTGTACGTTTTAAAGAATAAAAATAAGGATTGATTGTTAATGTCACATTACCGTGAGAATGTATCTCTCGATAATCACCATAATAGTGCATATCGTGAGCTACGATACACACACTATTAAGGGGTTTCGAGGATACATGAAAACTTAATGTTTCTTGTACGACTCCCATTGTTTGCTAGCAAAATATTTGATCCATGGCGGATACTGTATTGTCCAGCAGATATTGTAAAAAATATCTAATAAAGTAAAGCAACTACCGTGTTCTGATTGTATGTAAATGCTACACCAGTGCCTCAAAACATTGGCCTGTTGAGCCTAGTAAATATTTTGTTTTACTCTAATTATATGAGGCTATGTCAAGGTGTAAAGTACAAACCTGAATTATAACCCCTCCATCGGCATAATAACAGTTACAATCTTCACGTGCTACGCAGTTCCCTCCCATCAGGTAAAATTTATCAGGACACATGCATGCTTTACCTCCAGTACAGTTGATGTAACGACTGTTTGGATATTTGCAAGTACTTTGGTTGACACAGTTCATGTAAACCATGTTCGTAGGACAAGACGGTGGTATAGTAAGAGGAGCTGTAAGTAAAAACGAATTCCTAAGTCATGTTTCCTTGTTTTGTGAAGAATATTGCCTTCTTAAGTGCTAAATGAAAGCTATATAAGTTCTCCTTGCCTATTTTTACTTACACTTGATTTTTCACACCATGAAAATGTAATTGCATCCAGTTTACTTCTATAATAATCAATCAGTCTATATTATTTTTCTGTTTACTTAACTATAACACCACTTAAAGTAACATTTGGATGAGTGAATGAGTGAATGAGTAAATGAGGCACATTCTGGTGGGCAGCACCGTGGAAGTTTGAAAGGGTTTCATCTTCCGGTGCTTAAAGTTTAATTTCGGTCAGAGAATAGAGATAACGTTAATGTAATACGTTTGTTTACCCCAACTTATTTAGTGTCAAGAACGATGGTATACCAACTGATATACTCAGGAGCGTATCCAAGAATTATCAATAGAGGGGGCGCAAGGTATGATTGATCGCTATCCTCAGGAGGGGTCTAAGGGGAGGGGCACGCCTGTTGCTCCTGTTGCGGCCTTTGAATCCGCCACTGTATACTACTTTCATTTCGTAAAAGCGACTGACAGACTTGGAAACGATCATTGTTAGGAAAGCTTTATGATAAAGTTTAGAACTATGTTCATGCTCTTTTTCTTAGTTTATCTTGAGCAATTTTTATCTGCCATTGATACAACTTTTGATATTTTCATTGTAAGTTTAATATGAAGCAGGAAGTAAAAAGGCGAAAAGAGTCTCGTGGCTTTCTATTTCTTTAACTTTTGAAATCCTTGCCAAAGGCGACAGAAGCTTATGCTATCACGCAAGTTTGTATATAGGTGAGCATGCGGGTGTGTTACGTGTGTTTGTGACGCTTGGCTTGTAGAGACGATATCTCAAGATAGCAATGGTGGATAATTTTGTATACTTGAAATATTTGGGAGGAAGATCCTATTGTTTTTTATGGCGGTCAAAGGTCACGTGAAGTGAACAGAGGTCAAAACTGAATACCATACACACGATATCTCTAGGTAAGAAGCATGGTTGTTTTTTTTTTACTTGGAATGTAAATGTGTGATAGTCAGAAGGTAGACACTATTGTTTTGTTCGAGGTCAAAGGTTATCTAAGGTCACCAGAGATGACAATACTAAATTTTAAAAAACTGTTTGTAAACATGTTGTCTTAAAGCGGCAATGATGGACAATTTTCAAACTTGGTGTAAACGGTATCGTATTGAGAGGACAGCAACTACTGTTATCAGTGAGGAAGTAAGATGTCGTTGGAGGTCATCAGAGGTTAAAAACCGAAAAGCTTCAAAGGACACGATATTGCAAGACAGGGATGATGGATACTTTTCATACTTGATATATAGATGTGTTACTTTAAGAGGGGGAGAAGGCCCATATGGATTGGTTGAGGATAAAGATCATATGAAGTTACCAGAAGTGAAACTACGAAAACTAAATAGACAGTGGTTGGTACCTGCAAATTGTGTCCGGCTTTTCGTGACCAAAAGTTGGGTTGAATTTGTCTACTATTCCAGAAATAAAGTTATAGAAAACAATACTTTTTCACAAGCAAACTGTTGCAGTAAAATTCGAACTTGAGTTACCTAATTATGACAGCGTGTAAAAGGATGATGTGACTATAGCATAATTAGAAATAACATACGCTTAACGAGTTCTTTGATGGGGTGATGGAGTAGTGCTCAAACACAATGACGGCCCATGCCCGAATCCCTTTGAAAACACTTTTTATTTTCAATTTTTGTTATTCAATTTTTGTTATTCACTTTTTGTGGGGTCCAGAGATCATGTGAGGACAGCAGAAGTCAAATTGTGAAAAGGTAAAAAATGATGTATTCAAAAAGTATAAATTTTAGGGATGGACCTCAGTGTATCCAAGCACCCCGTTCTGCAAGAAATTATTAAGCATTTGGGCTTTCTGGTTGAACCTGGCAAGGGGGGCTTCATCCTTGTATTTTCATTTGGTATGTACTTGATGACATAAATTTACCCAGTAAAATAATTAAAAACTTAGGGCAATTAATTGACATATTTTATTATTACAGCTTTTACCTACGCAGCCGATTTTTTGATGTTGTACTACTAGCTAATTATTATGACAAACCTGTCGTAAAAGTTTTGTTCCTGGCTGGAGTGGTCATTGTGCTGAATGGGAGTTCCGTTGTTTGAATTTCCTGCCAAGTAGTTGAAGTGATTGCCATAGCTATTATCTCCTTGGTACTTGTTTCTTGTTTCATCGTGTAGTTAAACGTAGATGTTGGGTTTCGCCCTACACTGAGAGTATCTGTAGTAAAGGGATTAAGTTTCGAAGAGTGGGTCGCTTTTGTAGTGACGTCCCATTCGCTGATGGTAGCCTCATTGGTAGTAGTCTCACTGGTGGTAGCCTTACTGGTGGCAGCCTTTCTGGTGGTACCCTCACTGGTAGTAGCCTCATTGGTGGTAGCCTCACTGGTGGTAGCCTTACTGGTGGTAGCCTTACTGGTAGTAGCCTTACTGGTGGTAGCCTTACTGATGGTAGACTTACTAGTTGTAGCCTTACTAGTGGTATTCTCTGCTTTTGTTGTGTGGCTGTCTTTGGTATTAAAAAGCGGGTAAGTACTATGTTTAGTTGTTCGCACTCTCGTGATAGTGGCAAAAGGTTCCTTCCTAGTAGTAATTCCTTCACTTTGAAACTTCCCAGAGGTGGAAGCCTGTTCAGAGGGGACTTTGTTTTCAGTAATCAAAAGTTTGTGAGAGGTTAGCTCGTGTGTTGTTATGAAATTGCTGTCCGTAGTCTGAAGAGACTGGCTGGTAGATGTCTCTTCCTTAGAAGTTTTAAAATCATTTATACCTGTAGAAAACTGCAGCTGCTCTGTGGCTTGAGTACTTTGTGCGATATAAACACTCTTTGTAGCTGTTGTTTCCTGGTCTTTAAACTGACTTTCTTTTGATACCAATGGAGTGCCCTCACGATGTTGCGGAGTTTCATTAGAATGTTGTTTCACAGTAGTACTTGGCCCTTCTGAAAGGGTGCCGGGGTTGAGCACAGCTGAGGCCCTTCCTGATATGCTAGCCCCTCCAATTTCCAACAATGTCGTATCATCTTCAACGTCTCTGGTCGAAGTCTTCATTGATAAAAGCATGTAGTCAAATGTGTCTTTTGTAACCGCTTTTGAAGTTCCTTATGTCCAAAAAAAAAACAATTTAAGTCATTTCCTGAAAGTTGTTTCTCTTTACGAATGTGGCCTAGGAACGACATTAAATTATTCATACATTTAGCATTTTGTCGTATCCTTGGCGATCCGCTCCAGCCCACGCACCCCCACCTCTTACGCCCTGCTTCTAGTCGTTGCAATGCATAAGGAAAGTAAAGACATAAACAAGTTCCAGTTTCAAAATTTAAATCCCATGTTTAGTCATCATTTTCATGAAATATGTCTGTTTCCATTGGGATTAATGTTGAGAATACCCGAGAGAGTGCCACTTTTCCCAATAACCCCCGACAATTTGTCGCACGTGGGACAAGTAGTCAGTCGGTGCATCCTGACTACTTGTCGCACGTGCTGCAAGGAGTCTGTCCTTGTCTGAGAGACTGCCATTTTTGCCACTAATCTCCGACTGCATGTCGCACGTGCGCCAAGGAGTCAGTCCGTTTCCCATGGAATAGCATATGCGAATGTCGTATTTGGCTGTAGTTTTGTCAAAGTTTGGCAAGAAGTTATGCCAAAAGAGTTGTCCACATAAAGGTAGAAAATCCATTTTGAAAATGGAGCTTGTTTATATGTTTCTTTCCATAAAATGCGAAACGATACAAGTTCTCGTACCAAAACCAATGCAGAACGATTTACAACTCATTTAGCGTGATAGATTTTTCATGTAAATTAACCTCCTAGAAAAGACTATGTCGAATATGTTACTGAAGTGTGGTTGAAATATGGAACAAAGAAACGTTCGAACATATACTATCTAGGTTTACCATGACCTTGAATACTCCAAGAAATCATCATTACGTAGATCGTGCCTTCCGATCTAACGTGTTGAACAAGTACATAAAAACCTCCCAACGTTTTCATCAAGCAGTTCATAAAGAGCATCAGCCTCATAACGCAATAGCCTGCAAACTATGAGATAATTAGGACTGCCGTTTTCTTTGATAGGTATAGGGAATAAAAAGACCTTTTACTGATTTGCATAAATTACATAAAAATTAATCAAGACACATATTAAAAGACTCTTTATGTCTTTGCACTTATTAAACATGTAATGAGGCAATAAACATTAAAGATGGTCTTTTAATATAACACGTAAATGATGTAGAACGACAAAATGAGACTTTTGAAAATGGCTTCAATGATAATTTAGGTAAATCCAGGAAATTTGTTTACGTTTTTAATTGCGCAAACATCAACAATGACAATAAAACGAGGCCGTGAAATCAACTGTTGGTAATTGATCCCCAAAATATAACGCTTCTTCTATTAGGTACGCCGGTCCACGTTATTTAAAACAAAGTCTCTAGGAGGTATGGTTGTGGAGATATAATCCTTGGAAACTTGTAAGTATTTTGGGGGCACGCATGCCCCCAAATGCGTTAAAGGGTTAAAGCGTAGCAAAAGAATTTTTCGTTTCTTCTGCAAATGCCACGTAGATATACCAAGCAGATATGTCGAGTAGATATGCAACGCGGCCGAATGCGTTGAGCGGTAGTATTTATTTTTAAACCATGTTTTGAGAATACACTTATCTGCACAAACATAGCCAGTAATGTTTTCAAGGGCCTGGTCGACGTCGTAAACCTGCTATTAAAGCTCTTGCTGCACACCTTCTCATTTAGTTTACAATCCACACCATTCCTTGAAATATTACTAGGCCTATTTAACATAATGTTTGACGCATTGACAATACAAATAAACAAGCTTATTTGAATACTAGAGCGAAAGAAGAATTAAATGGGACTTTGTAGCAATCATGTTGCTTCCCGTACAGTAAGGCGGGAGATATGGTGCGAATCTGGCTGTATCGTTTTTCCTACGGTCTGGTTTTCCTGAAACTTAAATGTGAAAAAACATTACCTTGGGATACATTTGTTTTTAAAAGACCATAATT
>WURT03125163.1:0-13830 GCA_009936505.3 Holothuria glaberrima | reverse complement strand
TACGGTCTGGTTTTCCTGAAACTTAAATGTGAAAAAACATTACCTTGGGATACATTTGTTTTTAAAAGACCATAATTGTACTCTGTTTTTGAAGTTTGCAATCTGATATTTGAAAACAAGACCTTTGGAATACTACAGTTGTCTGCAGGTACCCTATACTCAATCTTTTTTGTTGTTGTAGATTGTGGTGATTTCAGTGCCGTAATCGATGTGATATTGCCACGAAGATATGTGAAGTTGTATTTAATTTAAATAATGAAAGCAAATGTTCTCAAGGAACATAAGTAAATTTCTCCAAGTTTACATAGTATACGTTTTCATCTCAACATTTTCTTACCGGGTATTGTTCCAGTTGACTCCAGTTGCATTTCTGAAGCCATACAATCCTGCGTACATTCTGTCGTATGGAATAACTGTACATCGTCGGTACACTTGAAGTAACCTAAACTCAGAAAATTGACAAAAAGCCTGAAAGTTATTTTTGTCTTAAGTAATAAACACCAATGTTTGTGAATGACCAAATGACTAGGCATTAAGGTGATGACGACTTTTGAACAAGTGATGTCATTACCAAACTCGCGGCAATATTGCCGTTACAAGCAAGCTATGAAGGTGTATTGTGATATGCTCCCTCAGACTTTATATGGATTACTTACTTACTCTTAGACAACTTTTTAAAACTCCGCTTGCTTCTCTAATCAGATATTCACATATAAGTTTTACTTCAGTATAGTTTCTATCTGAATATCGAAACCGTAAGCGAGTTCAAATATTCTTCTATCGCTGACCTCTTCAATGCAATCGAATGGTTAAAGGAATCTTCCAATTTAAACATTGGTTCCGTGTTAGTTTAGGCATATATCTGAGTCTACCTTACGTTAGCTACATCGATGCAAAATAATAGATAACATCTATGCCCCTGAATGACTGTGAAGAAATGACCATTACCTCGTTAACGTTTCCTTGATAACTGATGTTTAAGCCACCGAGAAAGCAAATACTAATACCGATTCAAGCAAGCTCTTATACTATATTTTGATATGTTTTGTCAATGCTAAGTCTGATTTTTTATTAACTTCATAACATAAAAATACTTTGCTTAAAATTTTGCAAAGGCAAAAACTGAGCGGAAAATATAAATTTATCTTCAGTAGAATTATCGTCTTAAAAGTGAAACTTTGAGCATTCTCACATAGTCCAACACCATAGACCGGTGTATTGTAATAAAATTTTTTGAAGTAATCTAGTCCCAAATTATTCATGGTTACAAAAATACTGTTGGTACTTACGGATTGCTTTCACAGTTCTTATTACTGGACATAAACAGACGATGAACAAAATAGATATTCGTCTTGATAAATAAATTGTACACATCTTGAATTACTTTTTTATGGTAGCTTAACACCTTTCAAAAATTCACAAACGCCTGACAAGCTAGAACTCCCTTGGAAAAGTGATGAAAGCTTGTGGTATTTCTTTTATCATGAAAGTAAACACTCTGATACTTTGTGTTTGAGTGATGTAGGTCAAATTTCGATTCGCCTAATGAAACATTTCGACTTTAATGTTGCGTGATTTATTTTCCCTGGAACATAAATTGGAACGTATTGATTCTGCTAATATTTGCCATGAAACTCTTCCTAAAATCAGGCACATTGCAAAATGAAGTAGAAACCTTGTCACTGATAAAAGTACTAGAGGGCAAGATGCATTACACAATAAAAAGGTTGTGAACTCCATTTTTACACGCAATTAGTGAGACCTTAAAAAATCAAGCCTGAAAACACTGCTCTCCTTGAGAACTGTGTGCGGGCTTAATGATCTACCTCGTCGTTCCGTTGGGAATATGCAAGGTATCATTCTCTGGACAGTACTGTCCTCTGAAGGAGAATGCTAAAGAGATTTTTCAAGATCTTTGTACAACTTTAGATTATAAGGTATCGAGTCCACAAGAGAAAGACCCAGAAGCCCTTTGTCTGTTTTTCGTTTCTTTCTTTTTTTTTGTACCTTACTGTAAACTAGTATCCAGACTTGATAATGTTGCGATGGTTTTTAGGATTGGCAGGCAAATCAAAAGTTTTATGTTCAGCTAAATGTTTTTAACATTTAAAGAAACTTTCCTTGCAAAGAATTCATACCCAAAAAATTTACGTCACAATATTTTTATATTGGGGATGGTAGTAATCACCAGTGGATGACATAGCATACAAGCCAAGTCTTCATGTGTGGTCTTTACCAATGACTTGTTTATAAGGCTATACATTCCACAGAAATGTTTGGGAGAAGCCCCCACATTGAACAAAAATATGCCAATCAAATAAAAAATGAAGAAATATTAGAACAATTTTTTTGCTGCAACTTACACAGATAACAAATCTATTCTCTGCCGAAGGTGTAACATACTTATAATACATCGTGCGTTTAGCTTAAAAATCGTTCTTAATCCCCCTTAGTGCAACATTAGTTGTTCTGAATAATCATTTTTTTTTTCAATTTTAATGCAGAGGGCAGTTTCTGCAGGCTCGTCGGTAGTCGTCACGTTAGGTTCTGTGGCACCAATTTAGATGAAGATTGAGTGTACTTTGATTGAAAAGCTATGAGAAATTCTGATGTTCTTGCCCTGCTCAAAAGCTTTTAGGAGCAAACTTAGGATAAGTGATGCATTTATTATATTTAGATTGAATCATACGAAACTTTCGTAAGCTATGGAGCTAAAGGTCCGTGAATAAAATTCTTTAAATAATTTTAGAAGAACGAAATAGTTTTGAGACCTATGAAATTGCTTACGAGTGTACAGGATTTGTACACCAGAGGAATGGGGAGGCAAAGGTCATCTTCGGAAATTCAGAGTCAAGTTTGTGACGTTGTGGTATAACGTAAACTTAGTTTCCTTTTTTTCATCGACACCAATCATAAACCCCTAAAATATTTCAAAAAAGTCTGAAGTAGCAAACGACAGGATAAAACTCTGAGCAGTAATTTTCAACCTTTTAAGAAAAAGCCTCAGAGTGATATAAGAAGTCAGATTTAGTTGCTGATTTTCTTGGCCTTACTGTTGCATAGGGCGAAGGAGTTTATGAAAGGGTCACGCAAGACTTTTTTTTTTTGATGTGATTAATATGTTAATATATTAGGGAAAATGACGCAGCCAATTTATTTATTTTTAATCATTTATTTGTCCATACTTTTTAAAAGCTAGTTTTTTTTTCGAAAGAAGAGGTCTTTGGGGCCAATAACATACAAATATTATACTGACTTCTAATGTGCTGCTCGGAAATAAACAGGGAGCTTTAAAAACTACTATAAAGAAGCTCAAGAAGTCTCACTTTTAAGTATTAATTCAACACTTTAATTTTAATACCTAAAGCTTTTTCAAGACACGTAATCTAGCTAAGACCCAAGAAGGATTCCTGTAAACAAGTTGGCATTTAAGCCAAACATGCAGGTGTGACTTAATCTTCTAGTACGAAACCTGCTAGATCAAAATAATTGCTATTAGTAAGTTGAACACATCTGTTTGTGTCTTTGCCTAAACACTTTTATCGTGTCTGCTTGTCTAACCCAGAACGTCTCCTTATGATTCCTTGACGAAAAAGTAGTTCTTATCAAGTGTTCTTTTTTCCTAATTCTGAATGGAGCGGGCGGTGCCGGCGCGATTTTTTTCTATTTTGGAAGGATAAAGAGGGGAAGGTTATGAATTTTCCGTATGTGATGCAGTTTGAGTGGTTGGAGATGATGATACTTTTAACGGAGCATACTTGATTCAAAGACGCTGAAGACGGATATGTTCGTGAGTGACGACTTCATTGTACTGTCGTCATGTTATTGCTTCCCTTACAAAAAATTGTGTCGCAAAAGTTCCAATAACATATGTGAAATGCTGTGTCAAACTGAACAAAACTATGGTGGGGCATGAAGATGGCCGTAAAGTTTCTGTGAATTTTTGCATGACAATGTGTGTCATTTATAAACAGTTGATACACATTTTCAAGAGTCATGCACTGACCTGCATTTCCACAGTTTGGTCATGGGGCAACGAGTGAAAAACCAAAAATCACGCTTTGACACAGGTAACATGAGGCAGACTGTGGTAAAGTAAGTAAAGTGTGGAAGTATGAGAAGAAGTGTGGTGCTGAGTAAAGTAAATTCAATAATTTGATTTTGTTTACTGGCCTTGTTTGTCACACTTTGCCCTGGTTTGCCATATGTTTCATTTTGACACAGCTTCCCCACTTTGACCGAGATTTCAATGTGTGACAATCATGCAGGAAAAAGCGTGGTGCTGTATGCCAGATTGGTTCCAATACCACATGTGTCACCTACTCATAGCCACACTTTTTTCGTTATGTATTTTCATATGCTTTGCCACATGTGGTTATATGTGTTACTGTAAGGGCTGTGAGTGTTCAATATACAGTCTATGTGTGCAATACAACAAAATTTGAGGAAACATACTAACTAGCGTGAAGCCCATCCAGGGTCTCAATCAAATAAGAAGAGGGTTGCATGGGAATTGACAAAAAATTGACTGCAGCATGTTTGTTCATCTGATCTGCATATACAATATACTGTTAAGATGGACGTATAGCGTAATTAATCAACCCATGGACGGAAAACCTCTGAGTGCTACCATGACAAGATTGTACTGTAGCTGTGGTCATAACACTCAAGACCATGTGGTTTCCACTGAAATAGCTAGAAATGGTATACTACATGGTTAACAATGTAATGTCACTGAAGCCACTGGAGCATACCACAATGACGATGGTGATTAATTTTTAGTCACCACTAGAAACGCCTTGTAAAGTATTAAGAACTTAATTTACCCTTTCACCAACTAACAACCAGGTTTCATGTGCCCCTACCAAGCACTCGGGACGCGTACATTCCTAGGGAGAAATAGACAGGTCGAGGGAAGGCGCATAACTAACACTGTATGCCCTAATGGATTAGGGACGGGGCAACAGGGGCAAGTGCCCCGGCCCCCTATATTTTGGGTCCCCCACATTTGGGAATAATGTATACCTTGGGTGTTTCCGGTACTGTGTCATGTGTTCCTAAGCTGTACTATAGGGCCCCACACAATTGCTTGCCCCGGCCCCCCACACGCTTAGTCCGGCCCTGACTGTATGACCCCTATAAAGGCCTTAATTAGACTAAAAACCCAAAGGGAAAGGTTACCCCTTACCTAATACAGGTCTGCCATTTTCCCAAAGACATCTAAACCTGCCTCTCAATGGTCAATGCCCATGAAAACCAGTAAAGTCTAATCTGGAGAACACTAGGCATGATCACTGGGGTGGTCAGGCGTTTATTTAATCTTTAAATTCCCTGACTCTAACGATTTTCACAAAGCCCCAGAAAGGTTAGCAAATATGTTTGTCCTTTGAAAAGCCCATTAATTTGGCATATTTGATCTAAGGATTTGACCCAACAGTCACAGTGTCTTCAGACTATAGCTACTCGAGTTGTGTTCAGGGAGTTGTTATTCCAAATAGCAACTCCCTGCTGCGATCATCTCAGGGTAGTACACGTTGTGACCACTGTTTATATAACACTTTTAACAGGTAAGCTTTGTCAGGAAGTTTCTTTGAGGCTAACGCCGAGGAAGGGAGCTGGTATTAATAATCATGAGCAAAGAGTCCATAAACATGAATATTTCATAAATTAGACGCTCTATCCTACGACGAAACTTCACGTGCAAGTAGGAACTGTGTGGTGCTGGATAGGTGTTGGAGAAGTGCTGTCTTAGGCCAGCCAGTGTAAACATCCATCCTGTGTAAAAAATAGTTATTAGGCTTGCGGTTTTTTACTCCTAGTGTCCTCAAATGACCTCCGACATCTTTCTCAAACAATAGTAAAATTCCATGTATGAAAAGCATCGACTGGAACGTTCGGTCAACCCTTGACAATACGGAACCTCAATGAATTTAACATACGCAACTTCGTTCAACCACGAAATTGTCGTTGTGGACAAAAAGAAGGCACATCCACATTTAATTTTTCTAAGATTATAAACCGGAATATAACATACAAATACAAAATCATAACAACCTCATAATGATGCAAGTTATGAAATTTAACAAATGTGTTAGCTTCAGCAACCTTCAAAGACAAATATGGCTTGTACTCATAACTACGCAATGACGAAAAGGTCTCTTCAACGGCAAGCCAAGGAGGACCATCATGAGATGGGGAGGGGGAGGTGAGGGATAGAAAGTGCTGAATGCTACAAGAAACATTTTTATTTTTCGATTTGATCAGTCAATGTACCGAAGGACCTCTTTCAGACTCAAGGTAAGGTCACGGGGTAAAGTTACCCTTAAGCTGGTCCCTTGCACAGCAATATGTACAACTTGAACGACCGTTACCCTGACAACAATGTCTCTCCTCTGATTAGTATAATACACTGTACTTTGGTTGAGTTACAATTCACAAATGAATACATACAATCTTACTAAACGTCGTTGATTTGAAGTAGGCTAGGAATTACGAGGGCCGGGATAATTCTTACTTCCGTGATGCAGGCAACGTTTCATAACCTTTATAGGTCATAGATAGGACCCACCGAAATTTTGCAATCAACGGTAAAGGACGTACAAGGACGATAAAATATTATTAAATTGATTCGTATGGGGCCTTCGTATAGCCAACAGTTTGTTCTTAAAAGAAGGGTCTAAGCTCGAATAATGTTTTGACATGTATAAGTTAGGGGTTACTTTTTCTAAGCATTCCAGAAAACTTTGCATTAAATACCATGTGTGTTTCTCAAAGTATAAGCAGTTAGATTTTTCACCTTTTCAACACAACTTTCATATATGGTAATACATTTGTGGCTAAAACCATTTCTTTAAAAATTTGCGCTTCTCAAATGTAACAGATATTCACCTTGTGAAATCGAATATACCCCTCTCGCAAAAGCTGGTATTTGTACAGTGTACTTTTTCCGACAAAAAGCATCAACTTTTTTGAAACAGTACACTAATTAACAACAGACATTCTTTTTGTTTGCAAAAGCCTTTAGATTATCTTGTGATTTCTTTAAAAAAAAAACCTAGATTTTGCTATATACTTTACACCCGACTCAATCTTAGTTACAACCAAAATAAAGAAAACTGACGTTTTCAACCATGCAGCAAATCCTTGAATAGATCACTTAGTTATTTCAAATCAACATTGAACCCACTACCTTATCCAGATTTATCAGGGTAAACTATAAGCCACTGGTGAACTAACCCCCCCCCCTCCAATTACGAAAAAAAAAAGAAAAATCGGGAGCAAATGGTGAAAAAATAAGAAATACGTGGTAAATACAACCATATAGAGGGAGAATGAGAAAGCGAGAGGGGGGACAGTCAGTGAGAAAGATATACTAACAATATGCATTCGTACATTTGAAAACCCCTAATAAAAAAATGTCCTGAAAACGCTAGTGACTGGACGATTAAATATTAACATTATCCATTCGTTTCATGGAACTGTAGTGAAAAAAACTAGTAAAGAAAATGCATCCTGATTAGTTTTAAAATAAATAAATAAATGAATGACTTATGAATGAATGAATGAACAAACCTACAAACGAATGAACGAACGACTGAATGAATGAATAAATGAATGAATGAATGAATCAACCAATCAATCAATCAATCAATCAATCAATCAATCAATAAAAACACAGCTAGCTACTCAGAGTATAGAGCTAATTTAATCAGAATTGCCATGCACTTGCTGTTTCTAAAGACGAAGGGCTTTTAAGGGAATCCTATTTCAGTTTCTTGGAAATTTAGTTTTTGGTAAGACTAAAAAGTTCGCCAGATCCATAAAGAACCAATTTTATCTTTGTATTCTTATTTAAGTAGTTTAAAATTAAAACGTTTTCGTGTTTGAACGGCATCCCCATTTTGCCATTGTCCAAGTTATCAACACAGTAGAAATAATTCAGATACAATCTCTCATCAGCGTGAGTTTCCATAAGTAAACGAATGTTGACTAGACTCTCATTTTATTTACAGGTGAGTATTTCTGTCATACCTTTTCCTATATTTTGTACGGAATTCAAATGGTTTTGGTTAATAGCTTATCCTCATATTTGTTTTGAACTTTTGTATTTCAAGCTATAAGAGTATGGTAATTAAGTACCCCAGACAGACATGATCCTATGACGTTTACAAATACGTCATCAAGTGAGCTTTGTTGTATTTGCACTACTTGGAAGGAATTTCATAGTTCCAGAATGAAATCCGTCAAGTCTCGAAATAAAAACTTTACACTGCTGATCAAGTATACTTTTCCAAAGTCCCCTCTACTCACTGGCTGAGAGCCAAGAGGCGAAACCAATCAAATACTCCGGAAGGAGTTCTGCTCCACAAAGGAGCTACGTCGCCGAAAGGACACTACTTAGGCAATCTTTCAACCCTCAGACCTCTATATCATGGGTCTGTCATGCGTGGCCCCGTTCTAGACTGGCTAAGAACAAATACTACACATGATCGCCAGAAGGCCGAAAAGCGATCAAGTTTGTGTCGTTTCCTCTAAAGTGGAAGGAATGCTAAAAATAGTAATTAAGAACAATTATTGATATATTCAAATATTGTGGATGGGATTTGTCATGTTAAGTCTAATGTGTCTCTTGGGTGCACTCTAAATAGGCACTGAACCAACATTTGGTCAAATATTTGATTAGATTTGGTTCATTTTGAATAAAAAAAATTGTTAGTTTTGAACCGAAACTAGTCAAATATTTGATCCTTTTTGCTTTGTTTTCATTTGATCCGTTTTAGGCTCTGTTTGTACACCACGTTTTTAAAGTGTAGGTACGGTAGCTCCTTTGTGGATCAGGGGTCCTTTGGGGGGTACCGTTTGCTTTTATCCCTTCGGCTCTTCGTAAGAGAGTCAACGGAACTTGGGAAAAATAATAACGTGGAAAATAAATGCCCTTTTGCTAAGATCATTTGGGAACCTGTTCTTTTCAGCCAGTCTAGAACCAGCCCACGCATGATAGACTCATAATGTAGAGGTCTGAATGTTCAGCGGTTAGCCCTGCTACGTCTTGTTGTCCCCTCGGGACGTAACCTCTTTGGGGAGCTTTAAGACAAACAGTCGTCATCCCAAAGTATATTTTTAGTGTGGGGGTATCAAATTCTCAGTTGGTTACTGCTCTTTGATTGACAGCAAAGTTTGAAAATTCAAAAGATGCAGAGTCACTCATGTCCCACACAGTGCTGAAAAAGTCTTGGATTACACATTATAGCCTTGTATGCTCACCAGGAAATGGCCTTAAGCAATAAAATAGGAGTATGTCTGGACAAGGAGGAGCTTTATACAATTATGTGAGGAGCTATAAGCTGCTTAGATGGGAGAATTGAAACGGACTGGGATGACGAGAATTGCCCTTTAAGTCATTTTCCAGTCACCTTAGGTTTCCATTTCAGGCTCAGTGTATTTATGGAAAGATAACTTTTGTTCAGTGTGGAGTTCCGAACAAACTTGTTGGTATTTTACAAATTGACCATCGACGTACAGACGGCAAGGCATCCTCCGCCTCCATATTTTTGGGCAACCAAATGTGGGACCCCGGTGAGCCCCGCCGTAAGTCCGACCATGGAGGGCATAGGCTGTGCTGGCATAGAAGAACTCTTTTAAGTAGCATACTGGTATAACAAGTTGATTTTAGTACGCCTCTTACTACGATTTTGTCTCGTGCTTCAATAACTTTTGAAAGTTTTCTGAACATCAGTAATCCGATTCTGTTAGAACGGGTTTTATCTAACGAGTCCACTTTGATTGAGAAAACCCAGGGGATCCCCTAGGGATGATGGAGAAATGAAAAACATCACAAAAGACTAAGATTTGCAAAATAATATGCTGTCGAGAACAGTTATAAGTGCATTTAATCCGTTCACTGATAATATTGGACACCTCTCTAATGTATTGGAACCATTTGCCATAAAGCCACCTATCAACGTGCATTGATTTGTCGAGAAAAATTCAAACCAGAAATTCTGGAATTCTAACATAAATGGGACCGCACCCAGGAAGGCATTCCTCTTCGTGCAACATCTCATACGACAGAAATAATTTTCGGCAACTTTTTACAATTTTGATCTCTTGTTTAGGACGATTAGAATGTAAACAGTCTTTAAATGATAGATACATTTCTAATTTAGTTTTTAGAATTATCATATTGAAAAAAAGATTGTTCATATTTTGGTAGGGCCCCAAAAGTCATTTGACGTCACCTGAGGTAAAAAAAACTGAAACACGTGTAAACTACTTCATACGATATTCTAAGGATGAAGTAATGGAATTTTTCAACATTTCTTGAATTTAAAGTGTGCTTAAGGTCTTCAATTTCAAAACCGAAATATATTACAGAGCTAAAACTGCATTCACATGGTCCCACTTCCATCTCCTCAGGTGTGTCGTTAAATCCCATCTAACTAACTATCTAACTCAGGACTTTCCTGAGCTGATTTATAAAATATTGATGCTTATTTACTCAATTTAGAATGGTAGCTTGCACACGAATTTGTGCTGTCTTTCTGTAACGACTCATCTGTCTTTATTTCCCTTTTTTCCAAAGCCACTCAATCTTGTGAAAAACCTTATCAAGGTCTTACTGTAATATGGTAAGTTGGCTGTAAAAGCCCTCTCCATACTACATGATATGCAAGGGAACAGTAAATTTTGTCAAGGTTATATAAACATCCTAATATCCAGAGGAAACAAAAGTAGGTAATGTGAGTTGTACCAGAAGGACCTCACAAATTATTACGCCATCGCCGATCTGCCTATTTGAATAAATCAACATTTTATATCTCACTAACGGAGTCAGCGATGAAAGTGGTTGTTAAATATAAATGTAAAAAAGTTTTTTCAACGTCTAAAATAAATTCTTGTAATTCTGGACTTAAGGTCCACTTAATTGTAATACTCAGATATAAGGCCTATAGTTTTCAGTGAAGGGCAAGGTTCATCTTAGGTCACTTGTAACCAAGCACTGTAAATCTTGTTAACTGCTTTTACACACTCTTGGTTAAGATGGAAATGATATGTACATTTCATACTGATGTTTTAAACGGTACCTTTTTGGGGATGGGGGGGGGGGGGCAAATGCCATTAATTTTAATGTCAACAGAGGTTAAAGAAACCGACCACCTCGCTAACCAGCTAACAAGATATTTCAAGATAGGTTTGAAGGACACTTTAAATGCGTAATGTATAGATATGTAATACTAAGAAAAAGAATTGTACACGTTTTGGTGGTGATTAGATATCACATTAGGTAACTAGAGGTCAAACGGTGAAAATCTCGTAAACAAAACATCTCATGAATCCTAACCTTGATGAACCTCATGCCTAGCATACTGATGCTCCACACAAAGTTTGACGAGCCGTTTGTATTTTATGAAGTTTAAAGGTCATTTAAGGTCTCCGGAAGTCAAATTGGTAAAACTCGAAAACGGCATATCAAAAAGGATAAAATTAAATGATATCTTATTTGACATGCAGATGTCATACATTGCATTATGCATCCTTATGGTTAATAGCGGTGTTAAAAGGTCATCAGGAGTGATATTGTGAAATAATCTTAAAGAAGGCGTGTCGAGAAGGGAAATTTAATGGGATGTCTCAATTAGAGAGTTGAAAAATCAACATTTATTTCAGGAAATACAATGATATGGGTGGAGGTCAAAAGTCATGTGAGGTCAAGTTGAGAAACCCTTGCAAACATAACAACCCAAGAAGAATAAATTTTGGACGATCTCAGACTCATATTTTTCATGAAGATGTTCCACATTACGCTAAAGAATCCAAGAGTGTTTGCTGGAGGTCAAGGCCATGAGCCGTTAACAGGTGCCAAACTGTAAATTTTTGCATGTATGGTACATCTCATGTAAAGTTTATTGTACAAGGCAAAAGTCGAGGTTTTTATTCTGCGGTCACCCAGAAACACCCTAGCTGTGCTTTCCACCGGACAGACTGAACAAAACTTGATAATGTACTATTTTCTGTCTTTTTTCTTTCGGCAAGGAATCATAGAATGGACGTTCTTTGGTTACTTAAGTTCTGCAACAGACTCAAAATGTACAGTAACATAGACTTGGGTGTAACAAAATCTACCCATAAAGAACCTGATCGCCTCTTAGAACCACGACATAACTTTCTGAAAAGGCTTTCTGCATATTCAGAGTATGGAATTTTTCCTCGACGGTGTTTGTCTTCAGGCTATGCTTATTTTTAATTCCATCATACCGGCATTCATACATTTGGCTTTTCTGCTAACAAATGTACACTTTGTTTTTCTTTTATTATGTTACACGTGTATCTTATGTATCGTACACGTAAAAAAGAGAAGTAAGGTTTCTAAGAAATCATAAAAACATACATCAAGAGGGCAGAAGTAACACGAGTACTTCTGTCTTAGTTCCAAAATATTTCAAAATAAAAAAATCTACATGAGATTTCAAACAACGCCATCTTCAGTAGCCAGTTTAGAGCTTATTCATAGGAAGTATAATTTCGACGATTTTAAGGTACTTTTGTAACACAATTTCTCAGAGGGCTATCCATCGTACAGATGGTAGGGCTCTGCTCGGATGGTCCAATCAACTATTAGCCTACCTTGGAAGTCGATTGATACACGGGACGTTACAGCAGTATTAGCTAATCAGACTGGGAAGGAATCCCAACAGCAGTCTTACATATTCGTGTCTATAAGGCAAGCAGCCATGACAACAAAAGGGCCTTTGCCGTCTTCTGTATAGCTTGACCAGATGTAACTCTTTTACAGCAGGAATCGCTACTTTTTTATGTAAGAAGGAGTAACATGTGCCACAAGAATACCACAATTTGTACATTCGATAAAGGTTGAAATATATTTTCCTCGGCACGGTCATGACGATGGTAAAAAAGAAAAACTGTTTTGCAGTTTTCTTTCGAATAGGCATTTTTGGAAATATATCACTGGGAGCATTCCTTTATTCCATTTTAAACTGTTATGGATCAACTGTCCAAGTAGGGGTCACTGACGCTCTTGTTATTAAAAAATACGGGATAATTACCATTGTGCTGTACTTTAAATAAAACAAGAAGCTGAGCTATGACAATGCTGATTCTTTTTGTTTGTTTTTAAATGGCGTTCATCTCATTTCTAGTTCTTAAAGACTGACATTATGGTCAGCAGTTTGTGTGTGTATGTGTGTGTTTAAAGTGTACCTTAAGTCAAAAATTTCAAAAATGTATTTCACAAAGCTTGAAATATGAATTCAAAAGGTCCAAATCTCATCTTCACGGGACATTCTTGAGCTGAGATATAAAACGTTGAAGCTTATTCAATCAATTTTAAACAGCAGATTGCGCAACAATTTGTGACGTCACTCTTGTACTACTCAAATGACTTTCTTTGTTTTCCTTGTTTTTTCGAAAGCCATTGCACCTTGCCCTGACGTGTGATTACTGTCGTACTGTTATAGGGTGACTTGACTATACAAGCCCTTTACATACAACATGTTAAAGGGAAATACTCGCCATCCCAGATGGTTCAAATTCTCCCAACTATGTAACTTGTAGCTCCTCCCATAAATGTATAAAGGTCATGTCCTGGTGAGCATACAAGGCTGTAATATGTAATCCAAGCACTCTCTCTGCATTGCGTAGAATGTAAGCTACTCTGCATCTTTTGAATTTTCAAACTTTACTGTCAATCAAAGAGCAGTAACCAACTGAGAACTTTGATACCCCACACTAAAGTATCATGATGAAACTGTTCTTCTTAAGGTTTGTAACATCCTCTTTCTCTGCCTGATTACATATTATCGCCTCAGGGAG
>WURT03125109.1:0-11654 GCA_009936505.3 Holothuria glaberrima | reverse complement strand
AAGAAAGAAAGAAAGAAAGAAAGAAAGAAAGAAAGAAAGAAAGAAAGAAAGAAAGAAAGAAAGAAAGAAAGAAAGAGCGAGCTATAGCCCGAGTGGCGTGTGCATGGTTAAAGGGGGAAAGCAGTCTACATTAATTTATTTTCAAAAATCTGTTTAGTCTTATAGACTGATAGCTCTTCTCTTCTTTCGCTCACAATCACAAGTATCTTTCATTATGTTTCTGTATGAAAACATTGAGTATTGAAAGTAAACCGAGGACTGAATCTGCATGAATTTGATAAATAAATAACACAAAAATATTGTCACATAATTAATAGGAGCCATTCCTGAATTAAGATCACGGGGCTCAGTAATTTACATTTCAGGCTGCATTTGCCTTTAAGGAGGTGGGGAAGGTACCACTTGTGATTCCCTTGACTGACTGATATGTAGAGGTGGTCTAAGGGGTGAGGGTGTCACAAGTGTACCACGAGGGCTTAAAAGGGCAAGTTTGCACGTATGAAGTCGAGTGCCTACAGCAGGTCTCCTGGTGAGGTTCAGAGGCTGAAACATTTGAGGCTTCCGCAATAATAGATAATAGGAACGTCGAAGTTTTGCCCCATGTGCTGTGTTCATCGGGTTTATTTATTTATTTTTTTTTTTTTAGACTATCTAAAGCAGCCTCCCTAGAAGTTAACCCAAATAACTTCAAGTTGCCTTATAAGCTTAACAAATTGTTCAACATCTCGCCCCCGAAACCATCCCTCCTCCTCCAGTACCTTGTCTGGCTACGGGCCTGCAAATGGAGTGAAAGGTTGCTTAGGGGCGCTCCGTAGTAAGTAGTAGAAGTTACCTTATTGCAGTGCTCCTCAACTTGCTGTCTTCGATTCACTTTCCTCGGTGAAAACTGTTCCCCCACCCCACTCTGTGAAACATGAAAAGTACAGAGCTGTAACCGAATCCACATAACTCGATTCAGGCGCAGCGGAACGGAAAAAATATTGGGGGAAGGGGGGCTGAGTGCCAGGAAGACTATCTAAGCGGAGCGCCACCATCAGTTGGCGCGGAGCGTACTTGAAAATTTTTGGCTGTACAAACCCTCAAGATGGCCGGAAACGGCACTTCTAGAGTGTTTCAAGCTGCATGTACCCAGCTTTGAAATGTGGATCTCATGTCTGCAATTTCTCAATTAATGAAAAATAATCAATCTATGAAAAATGGTAATACCCGTTTGTAAGCGGAGCGCCACCATCAGTTGGCGCGGAGCGTACTTGAAAATTTTTTGGCTGTACAAAGCCTTCAGATGGCCGGAAACGGCACTTCCCGAGTGTTTTAAGCTGCATGTACCCAGCATTGAAATGTGCATCTCATGTCTGCTATTTCTCAATTAATGAAAAAAAAAATGGTGAAACATGGTAAAACATGCTTCTAAGCGGAGCGCCACCATCAGTTGGCGCGGAGCGGACAAGAAATTTTTTGGCTTTACAAACCCTCCAGATGGCCGGAAACGGCACTTCCCGAGTGTTCTAAGCTACATGTACCCAGCCTTGAAACATGGATATCATGTCTGCACTTGGCAAATATTGGGGGGGGGGGTAAACATACCTTTAGCCCCCTCTATTTTTTCATTGGGGGGCTTAGCCCCCGAAGCCCCCACGGTTCCGCCGCCACTGACTCGATTCCTAGCCAATTCCGATTCCAGGTCCTCAAATTCCGGGCCAATTCAGAGTCGGGCCTTATGACAATGTAGCATATCGTGAAAATTTTTGTACTATGTTGCAATAACACTCAATTAAACGGGCATTTTTGAGAGTCAGTTGCATTCCCTGGCCAACCATAAAGTTCAAATAACTGCAGGCGCGGTGGAACGGAAAAAAATATTGGGAGGGGGTAGGTTGAATGCCAGCAAGACTATCTAAGCGGAGCGCCACCATCAGTTGGCGCGGAGCGTACAAGAAATTTTTTGGCTTTACAAACCCTCCGGATGGTCGGAAACAGCACTTCCCGAGTATTCTAAGTTGTATATATCCAGCCTTGAAATATGGACTCATGTCAGCTATTTTTTTTAATTAATGAGAAAACAATCAATCTATGAAAAATGGTAATACATATCAGATGAATTGAGTAAATATTGGGGGCTAAATATACCTTTAGGCCCCTCACCTTTTCATGGGGGCTGAGCCTAAAATATCGAAAAAATTTTTCCACAGGACTAAGAAATGTCAAAAATGTGCATTAATTTACCTTAAAATTTTTCCAAAATGATGCACCAAATTGCATCTAAGGACCCTAAAATATCAAAAAAAATTCCAAATGGGAGGGGGAAACCCCCTCCCCTCAGACCCCTCCCCCAGGACGGCGATCGGAATCAAGGTTCAGCCCCCCAGTCTTGAACAGCTTCCTACGCCTATGAGTCTAATGGAAGGTGGAGGGAATGTATTCCTTCCGCTGTAGAAGGTTTTGTCTATTTAGGTGGCTTTGATGCAAAATGTGCATCTTTGGTAAAACATGATTTTGTTAAGTACATGTTTTTATTTTGTAAATATTTCTTGTGTTTAGCTGAGCGCAAGGGAAGGGGAATCGTCTTAATAACGGAGGAGGGAGTTTCACTTTTCCCTTTTGCTATTTTTATAAGGTCGCTTGCATGCCAAGTGAACTCATTTTAGGCAAAGCTTAGAACTGATAGGTTTAGGAATTCTCAATATGTTGCTAATTTTCTAGGCTAGGTGTAAGGAAAGAATGCCGCCAAAGGCAAGGGGATAATCCGTTAAAAATTTCTTCTGATGTAAGGTAGCTCAGATTCAAGGTGAGCTCCTCTTGAAAAGTAAGTCTCTGAATTGATGGTATCGTTGGAAATTTTCGTTACTTAGAAATTTTGAGGCCTTACTGTGACATGGCACCACTCCAACGTCGATGTTCATTGCAGACAGCTGCTATCCCATCAGTGGTCCACTCCCGAAAGTAAGGGGTAAGAATGGCAGTGGACTTACCTTTAGTCAAGATCAAATGTACATTTAATCCCTCTGTTCCCCTCAAATTGAATGAGGGCTTATAACGTTTTAAAATAAATAACTACTCAAAAGAGCATTTGGCCCCTACCTATGAGATCCACAAGTCCCCATTCACCCCTACTAACTTCAAAACACAAAATAAATTATCTTACTATTTCATTTTATTGTCCTTTGACTTCCTTTAAAACCAAGGTGGCGTCAGGTAGGTTGCACGGGTGGTTGCACGGGAGGTTGCTTGTCAAAGAAGGCTAGCCTCCTGTCAAGGGAATTTCCACCTTCTTCGTGGAGCCTTAACGGGTACGGCTAAGTATGTAATCCCGAAGGCGACCAGTCACTCCGACGATTTACCTGATTTTGCTGTCAAGGAGAGTCGATTCTTCACTATAGGCTAATCCAAAATATATTAAAGCCTCCAATGTTTTTAATTTTTCTATGATAAACCCACAATTTTCATACTTCCTTCAATACTGTAACAACCACAGATTTAGATTTTATTTTTCCAGATAAAATCCCATAATTTTTGGCGCGCGAAGCACAAAATTTTATTGCACTTTCGCCATTCTTCCGGGAACTCGTCTATAGTTTCCGGACTTTGGGTTGCAGTGTCCCCGTTGGGTTGCTCACTATCGGGCAAATCCCGCGGCTATTTAAATATTAAGCTTATTCTTCTAATTACTACGTGAATCATCAAGTCAAAAAGTGTTCAGTTTGACATCACCCCTGCTATCTCTATGGCACTCCTCTCCGACCCTCTAGACACATTTACTCTGTCGGAGGAAGAAAACACTATATTTAAATGGGTGCACCAACATTTCAAAAAATGAAGTAGGGAATGTAGTATCTGAATGATACTCTCCAAAATTGGTCATTTTCCTACAGGGGCATGGGTAACAAATTGACATGTACACATATATGCACTATATACTACTTAAGTGTTCAATGCGGGTTGGGGTAGGAACACCTAGTTGGGTTCATGAGAAAACACCTTGTGTTCATTCAGGAATGGTGTATCATTTTCAAAAGCTCTGGATATTAAAAAACTTGTTGACATTTGAATTAATCATTTAATTGTCTCCAAATACAGCACTTGATACGCACTATGTACATGGGCCACGAACATGGCAATATAATGGTTGTCGTTGCATGGGGGTTTGATTCAATAATATCACTTGCCGTGTCTTTCTTCGTTCCAGAGTCTAGGTTGGTAGCGTATATTAATTTTGTAAGACGACGGCACTCGAAAGACAGTCCAAAATAGCCAACTCGATTTCGATCCAATTAATTACAATCGTCAAAGCAGGGGTGGCGCCAGCAGGGGGCCGGGGCATGCCCCCCCCCGTCGGGGAAGGCTGCCCGCATTGGGGAAACAGATAAAATATGTAACCCCGACGACTTTCAGTCGTCGCGACGATCTGCACGATTTTGCTCATAGGACAAAATAAAGACCCCAAATTTTCCAATTTTCCTTACAAAAAGTAAAACCCAAATTTTTCAAATTTATTCAATATAAATCTAATTTTTTTCAAATTTTTTTCGATAAAACTTTTTTGTAAAAAAAGCCAAAACTTTTCGGGACACGCCGAAAATTTTGCATACCTCATCCTTTTGGATTTTGTCGAGACTTCGGTTTGCTGCCCCGTCGGGGAGCTTAACCCCCTGTCTGGCAACTCCTGGCGCCACCCCTGCTTCAAAGATTTTAGTACAGGATATTAAAAGGATAAACGTACACGCAGTCTGCAAACAGCCAGTTCTTGGACAAGACAGACTCTTGAATAGAACATAAGGCCGTCTCGTCACTACATTTCGACCAATGACCTTATTGGTCAGAGAACTACACCGAATCCAACCAACCAATCACGTCCCTCCCTTTATTTCATGTCCCAGGAAATTCTTAAGAATTAACATAGAGGGATAAATCTGCATCGATTAATAGACATAGGTCAGTAATGGACCAGTCACATTCTGTGCACATGGTCAGAACATGACACTACATCGCTTAATATGGGTGTGCCTAGCGCGTTGACTAATCATCGCATTTCCAGGAACTAGGCAATACATGGCATTAGAAGCTGTTTTTGTGAATAAAAAATGGATTGATGCAGTTTGCATAAGTATCAGATTTAGTTAAAGTGGAGGGCGACAGGAAATAGTTACATGCCCCTGTAGCACTTCCCCTGCCCACAATGCTACTGCACTATACTAAGAAAAATCCCTATTAAGAGCCTAGGCACTGAAACAATTACAAGAAAACGAGTCACCACCCTGGAATTAATTTCCCTTTCTTCCATGAATGAATCTTCTTAGAAGTTGCTTATAAATCAATTTGGACACGAGGGTTCAATGTCACTTTATCAGTCAATCAGTGGGACTAAATTTCATAATATGTTCTTAAAATGTATAGTCGTATCTCGATTTGCGGGCATCTACTTTTGTGAAGTACGTGTATAATCAATGGGGATCATATTCCAGAACTATTTTTTTTAACATTTACTTGAGCTATAAGACCACTAAAACTGTGTGTATTCCCCCTTTAGTACCTTTCCCAAGTACATTCCTTTATTTCAATTCTACCTTTGAGGAACTGTTGTTGCCATTTTAACGCCCTTTTCAGCAACATTGGGGATACTTCAATACCTTCATCTCATAATGTACGTCAACTTTAAATAACTAGCCTGGTGTCTTAAAACTTAGGCGGGAAATGTTGCGTTCCTGCATCCTCACCGATGTGAGGCCGAGCACCACACCCTGGACTTCAAAGGGGCGATACCTCCATGAAGGGTATAAGTACTTGTACGAACATTTCTTTAACACTAAGTACCATCATTTTCTGTCACCCGTTTTCTCATTTTTGCTGATGAACCTGTACGAGATGGCGTTGTCCTAATTATGATTTGAAAGGGTGCAGAACCCTCTAAATCACATACAGTGATAGGGCCTCTTTTTCAAATTCTGCAGACGGAGCCCCATATCCGCCATCAGCCTAAGCAATAGAGTCGGAAAAACAAACCAGTGAGCCACGACTGGAAAAAGGTCGTGGCTGGCCCGACTTGAACAATTTGGTTACAACGTGAGCCGTAAAACCTCATCTAACTAACCCACCAGGGGTAGAAGGCGCCCCGGGACCCCAAGCCTATAAGCAAGCGCTTCAGTCTCCACTTTCACCCCACTTATGCTGTGCTTCATACAGGTGTGACCCCCCCCCCGAGAACGTTGTGCCACCGGATTGTCCCACTTCGAAAATTCTGGTGACACCACTGAGCCTTCTTAACGGTCATTATTAGATAGAAATGACACCTACTGGCTAATGAAGTATTATGGGTGATAATGATATCTCAAGAAGGATAACTGTGAGGGATCTCATGCTTGTCATGTGGGTTAGTATCGCAAAAGCATGGGCTTTGGCCCCGTGATTGCTATGTTTATAGAAAAATCATATAGAAATACAAAAAGCGATTGGAAACAATCTATACAGAGAGCCTTATTGGTAGCAGGCCTTCCTGGGAGATTGCTCTCTGCCGATTCATATCCTCAGAAAGAGAATAACTTGAAAACTTTACATTTGCTTCAAAGTAAGGGGTCTGTCTCATGTTCACTGATGAAGTTTGAAATCGTCCGGAGCCTACACCTCTATAATGCAAAGTGATCCCACAGTGAACTTAGAATTGCACCAACGGAATTACTTTACTTTCCGCGGGGAGATGATATTAGATGGAGATCCATCGAAAACTCTTTCTTTGCGCCCGACTAGTTGCCGACAATAATCACTTTTATGTGTTGTTCTTGATGATTAAGTCGGCTTATGGGGAAACGTTGCATTTAAAATGCACCAACATATCATACAAAGAAAAGAACTTTTATCACTATTAAATCATTATTTCTTACCAAAATCTGCAACAACAGCTTTATCTCCTTGAAAAGTTTATGCATTAGTTACGTAAGTTGTATCGTTAGAATTTTTTTGAAGTTTGGGCCAACAAATTATTCTTGAGCGAAAAATAAGTGTTTTTCTTTCCGTGAAACCTTATTTCGTAAAAAGAAAACTACTGGAATGCCTTATTTTGAATTATTGATCATTCTGTATCGATTAATATATTGATTTTAATAAAACTTTCTGTAAAACAAACGCAATAAACACAAGTGGAGCACATCGTCTGCTACATATCGAAAAGCAGATTGGGGAGGTGCACTTTAATTCTCCCTTGCCTTAACCAGGGAGCTGCCACGATTTAGTCCCGACTCTGAGGTCAATCTACTTGGATTACCATAAATAACAACTTTCGATGGATCTCCACAGGGGCATCAATCCACATTGAAAAGTGGGGGGCATACATGGCTTACCACAAACTAAGCCCTTTGGTTTTGAAGAGGGGGTGTCTTCGTATAGGCCCTTCCCTGTTCCCCTTTTATGATGACTGACGTTGTCCTATTCTGATAACAATTAGGATTCCAAAGTTAACATGACATCATAGATGTTGAAATAGTTGAAATACAAAGAGTCCACGGAATTACTTCAAGATGCTATTTTCATCATGTCCCAAAATACTGGAACCGCGCTCCGCAGTGTGGATCATTTTCAGAGAACATGGACCTCAACAGTAAAATAAGGGCCATTGACCTGCATGTCATTTTTAGGGACGTGTGTCACCAACATGATAGGTGCAAAACATTCCTAAATGCCAGGTAGTCTGGGAATACCAAGGGCCTTCTCCGTATGGGCTCAAGCTACCACCCTTCTCCAGTTGCATGTCCAGGATTGTATTTATGGGGGAGGGGGCCAAATATGCCTACCGAGAAAATTTTGACAAAAAATGCCTCCCAGGAAATGGCACTTTCTGGGTATTTTAAGTTGTATTTAAACATTCCAATTTTTGATGTCTCATGTTTTAGAAATTTTACAAGTGAGAAAATTCTATACTTTAAATTACACTTTTAAGAGAATAATTTTGATTTCAAATTACTGTATGAGCCAATTTTTGTAGTTTTTCCAAGAAAAAACACATAAAACACGGGAAACAATTATCTTTCCAAAATGAAGAATTTATTGAACATGCAAGCAAGAAAATGAAACCTAGCCTAGCGGGATTGTCTATATTATACCGTAAATAACAGTGGCGCCAGCAGAGGTTGGTGATGGGAGCACTACATAAGATGATGCCTTTAGTCCACCCGAGATAAATCCAGAAAGTCGGTACAAATTGTGCATATTTACATCGGTGGCAGCTTGCAATCGGGGCAAATCCTTCCTTCGTCACCTTGTGCAGGTGATATCCTGGGGGAGGTCTAAGGGGAGGGGATGCCCCCCTTTGCGAAATGTTTGTTCATTTACGATAGTATCCATAATTATGCTATTTTGACAAATATGTAATTGATTACGTATTGGAAAACTCACAATTTAGTAAATTCTTATTTTTGGTTGACTATAAAGATGTAAGATGTAGACTGAATCATATTTCGGTTGGATTTATTTCTTTTTTTTGACAAAACTTTAACTCCAACTTCTGATTTTCTTTGAGGTTAGATAAAATATGTTCTTAGTGTAAACATCTGGTTAAGGTGACACGACAAGCTTGGAATAGTTTACCTCAAAATAGTGGGGCATATTCGGAAATCCCAGGGAGGATAGGGGAATACACGCCCCCCCCACTTTTGGTAGGTGCTCCCATTGACTTTGACTTTTTCACAGTAAAGTTTACTTCCTGAGCCTTTAATTATCCCCCAGGCTGTTTTACACAAATGTCCGCTTTTGTAGTGGGATTTTTTAGCATGTTTATAGAAGACGAAATTGAAAGTCATTGGACGTCATCAGTAGACAATCACTAAAATGTTCTAATTTTCAAAAGTGTACTTTTTCATGATTTTTTCAGTCTTCGAATGTACACAGTCATAAGTGTAAGGGCATGCTTTCAATGGACGGGATGGGTTGAACTCTTCCGCTCTTAGTTTTACTGCATGTTTGCTCGAAAATAACATGCATTTTTCTCGAATGGGGGCACTGAACAATCTCAAGCGTTCATCGCCTTTTCAGTGCTTTTGGTTCCATGTACCTACACCCTACCATATACATTACATATAGGCTTGGTACTGTGTATCATGTTGAAAAAAGTTGTTGCTAGGGCAGAGTCGTAGCGCGTATCTTCTGGATTTTGGCATTTTTTTGACGTTCTCAACCGCAACTGATAGGACGTTTTGAAAAAAAAAAAAACTTTGAAATGAAATTGTTAGGGGCTCTTTCTTGAGGAAGCTGTACAGATATGGAACTGTGCATAACCAAACGGTATGTTATTTTTTATGCATGTGACGGATATCAAACATGTTCGATACGCCCGATTTGGTCACAGAGAGGAGGACCGACTGTCGAATCGTAGTCGGATTGGGAACAAAATTTCATTTTTCAGTTGCGTGGCACTCTGGTCGTCAGTTAATCTTTGTACCCGAATCTAACTTCTAAAACTATGCGCTCGTGATAAGGTGGATTGGAATAGTGAATGAACATGTCGCAGAGCCCAAATAAAATTGATATTTTTTTTAAAATAACGTTATTTCAAATAGTGCACATAGTTATGCGCAGACGTTAGCAAAATTGCTTTCCTTTCCCCTAGGCTCACCGCGATACACATGCAGGTGGAAATCTTACTGACTGCTAACAATTTGTGAAAGAAAAACAAAAAGATGTCCATTAGTGTTTAGCAAGGTTACCCCACCTCACTACTACAGAGTGTATAGTTAGTTAGATGAGGTTTTACGGCTCAGTTTCTAACCAATTGGTACAGAGTGTATAGTTAAATAGTGTAATCATTGTAAAGTTAAGTCAAAAATAGATTCAGGACAAGGTTCAGTACCTTTAGTTACATGTCACAATGAGAGAGTCGTGTAGTTATGGTACGCCCCTTGCATGGCACATTTCTCTCTGGGGCCCACTTTGAACCCAAGTAAAATCGTTAATTAACGATCCATTAGTCTGAACTTGCTGTGTGATATAGATATGTACCCAGATTGTTTTGTCCTGCAATTTGAATATCCCTGGGTCCAAGGGCTGGGCTCTGAACGCCCTCAGAAATAGAAAAGTCATATCTGCCCTTAATAAATTTTTGATTTCAGGTACATTAACTTCAAAATGGATACAGAGACATAGTTTTCGGTGACAGATTCTAAAAATATTAGTAACAGTCACCCGCAGTCCAAATTTTCAGCTTCCTACCCCATGCCAGTAAAAAGATATGTGTCTCTGAAAACACAAAATATCTCATAGCATGTTTATAATATAAGTTTACATATACATCGTAAGTTTTGTACTTATCATCACATGAGTTTACATCACCATCGAATATTTTAGCATAATGATCGTATGCTTTTAGTACATGATCGTATGTATTTAGTACACCATCGTATGCAGTTAGGGCATGATTGTGTATTTTAGTACACCACTTGACTTGAGCTTTTCGACGCACGTAGAGCTCGCCAAAGACTCACTAAGTATGGCACGCCCGAAGGAACTAATAACATGATGATTGCCAGTTTTAGATGTACATCGTAACTATTTACATGATCATCGTGTATTTTAACATGATGAGCATGTACTTTTAGTCCATGATCGTGTAAACATACATCATGATCATATTGAGTTAGTACATTATCGTGTATTTTTACATGATGGACATTGTCTTTTAAGGGTAGCACGCCCCCACTAATAACTCAATATTAACCCGTCATTTGTTCACCCTCACAAAATAACACCAATAAGAGACGTTGAGATAACTTTTGAGATATGTTACCAAATAGGACTGGGTTTTTTGTCATTTTAATATCAAAGCACATTATATGAAATATCACTGGTATCAAAATGGGGTCAACAGAACTAATTTTGGGGAAATTATGGGCTTTGAAGCTGACGGTCGAACACTAGGCTTTGATTGAGTAAAAAGGCTCTAGGTAAAGGTACGGAAGCTTTGAGCTCCGCTAGAAAAAATAATCACGGTCATGGTATAGTAATTGAAATTACCATGAATGACCAACTTGTAAGCTTTCTTGTGAGGGGTAGCTTGTACCTGGCGAAAACGTGTACAAGGTTTTAGCGGCCAGTTTTTTTTTTTACAAATTAGTGTGAAAGTCAATGGAGGATTTATTGAGGGTATGCTACCTCATATGATCATTATATATCGTGAACCTTTTGGCGTGCCTTATGTAGTAGCGGTCATTCGCCAAAATTACATTCGTATCACTGAATGTATATAAAGGCACTCTGTATCCACCTTTTATCCCTTTTTACCAACAGAAAACGGTATAGCGATGGCTACAAATCTAAACCAAAATACTATAGAGGGCCTGGATGGACTGTCCGTAACGTCTAGTTTTGATAATGCTACCGACAAGAGGGGGGAAGAAAAGTCGAGAAAAGTTGAGAGACCCGGTCCTATGGTTTTGTCAGTAAGATACCAGTTTCGAAGTGGCGATGCCCAAAATATTACCAGTGACGTCTTTAACTCAGAAAGAAATCGTTTGATGTCTTTTCGATACCGTCAGAACAACAGCTCAGTAAGCCCCATTGCCTTGGCGTATTTTGGATTCTTCTTTGTGACTTCAACTCCACCCACTACCCAGTGTTTTTCATGTGAAGGACGCATTTCAGATTGGAAACGTGGCGATGATCCATATAGACGTCATCGT
>WURT03125098.1:0-11654 GCA_009936505.3 Holothuria glaberrima | reverse complement strand
TATCCTAGGATAACGCACGGTCACCTGACCGCAATGAACCAATAGGAGTTGAGGATTTTCACTAAGTATGAATGAATCTAAGTGAAATTGTTGCAAGATGATGAATAACTAACATTTGCAATATGACCAAGGGCATGGGAAGTGGGGGGCTGGGGGCATGACAGCCCCCAGCGAAATTTGTGGGGGGCTGAAGTATATATGCTTTAGCCCCTCCCCCACTTCCCAAGCACAAAAACTCGTTATTCATCTCTTCTGTAAGAAATGTCAAAAATTTGCAGTAATTGACCTTAGAATTTGTCCAAAATAATGCACCAGATGGTATCTAAGAACCCTAAAATATCAAAAAATTTTCCAAAGGACTAAGAAATTAAAAAAAAATGTGCAGTAAAACACCTTAAAATTTGTCCAAAATAATCCACCAAATTTCATCTAAGGGCCCACAAATATCAAAAAAATTTCAAGGGGCTAAGAAAAGTAAAGATATTTCAGTAATTTACCTTAGAACTTGTCTAAAATGATGCACCTGAATGCATCTAAGGACCCTAAAATATCAAAAAATTTTCCAAAGGGCTAAAAGAATGTCAAAAATGTGCAGTAATTTACCTTGACATTTGTCCAAAATAATGTACCGAATTGCATCTTGGGACCCACAAATATCACAAAATTTTCCAAAGGACTAAAAAAAAGTCGAAATTTTGCAGTAATTTACCTTATAATTTTTCAAAGATGAAGCACCAAATTGCAACTTAGGACCCTTAAATATCAAAAATTTTCCAAAGGACTAAAAAATGTCTAAAATGTGCATTAATTTACCTAATAATTTTTAAAAAATGATGCACCAAATTGCATCTAAGGACCCTCAAATATTAAAATTTTCCGAAGGAGTAAGAAAAGGAAAAAAATTGCATTGATTTACCTTAGAATTTTTCAAAAATGGTGCACCAAATTGCAACTTAGGACACTAAAATATCAAAAAAATTTTCCAAAGAACTAAGAAATGTCAAAAATGTGCATTAATTTACCTTCAAATTTTTCCAAAATGATGTACCAAATTGCATCTAAGGACACCCCCTTCCCTCAGACCCCACCCCCAGGATGGCGATCCCAAACAAGGTTCAGCCCCCAGTCTTGAACAGCTTCCTACGCCTGTGAATAAGACACCAAAATGTTACATGCAGTGTTACACGAGGAATCTGTACTTTGATCACAGTGCTACTGTATTCCATGTTGCAGACACAGAATAAGTAGAGCTGCACACAGTTTAAAGCCATACACTCGTCACCCAAAAGTATATTTTTAGTGTAGGGGTATCAAAATTCTAAGTTGGTTATTGCTCTTTGATTGACAGCAAAGTTTGAAAATTCAAAAGATGCACAGTAGCTTACAATCCTCACAGTGCAGAGAGAGTGCTTGGATTACACATTGTAGCCTTGTATGCTCACTAGGACATGACCTTGAAGTAATAAAATAGGGTTGTGTCTGCACAAGGAGGAGTTTTATACAGTTATGGGAGGAGCTACAAGTTGCATAGTGGGGAGAACTGCAACTGTCTGGGATGACAAGAATTGCCCATTAAGGTACTATGCAATTTCTTTGTAAATATGCACCTACAGATAGCTACTATTTGAAGATTTTTGGGTTTCAAGTAGTGCATTTTCAAAATCAAAAATACAAATACAACATTTACCAATGTCACATAATGTCACACTCTTGGTGTCCAAGTAACACGAAGGAAAAAATTCAATTTTTGGACACAACATTATTTCCAATTGTTTTGTATACATGTATTTTAAATTTTAGAGAATGTAAAGGCACCTATAGCTTATGAATGGGTCCATCTTCCTCTAATTCAATGAATGATGTTATGTACTTACAATTTTAAGATGAAATATATCACACTGTAACACACCAAATATTCTTGCACTCTCGTTAAAAGAATCACCCATATAGTACCATTTTTCATTTAAGCCTTGACACTTTCAGAAATTCTTTTCCCAAGAAGGCACTTCCTCAAAACTCTTGCAAAGCATTTCAACATCTTTGCTGGGAATAAATTACTAGTAAGATACTTGTCTGAATAATCCGACATAGTAACATTTGCCCCTGAACACAAAAGTAGTCTCCCTGCTCCATCACCGCAAGAGAAGTTAGTTTGATTTACTATTAAACACCTATGAAGCACTGTATCAACTGCCACATGGGTATCGCAATCATCTGTGTACACAGCGTTGGTGAGTACATTACTTAGCAGTAACCTGCCATGACAGTCATGTCCCCTTTTTGGGAGATTTGGAAATGGTCACCCTACAGTAGTGTGCCATACAATACTAATCATTTTGTGGGACAAACACAAAGCTATAACTGGAGGAGGTGCATAAGTGGAACTATTGTTAAACTGAAATAAAGTTGTCTTAGCATCTTCACAAAAAGGCTGTGCATCACAATACCCCTTCAACATATACACAGTATGTACACATACAGTACAGAGCACCAGCACAAACTCTGTTGGGGGCAGTGTTTCCGTTAAGCCCGTATGTCCCATAGGCTTTGACAAATTCATTTTTCCTTACTTGTCCATAGGGCTAGTAGTTCCCAAAGTCTACTTGTCTGCATGAATATGCACTAGTCCACATCTAATCATCATCTAGTTGTAACCGTTGAATTCCTATGTGAAGGAGACTTTTGGGCTGCTTGCCCAGTGGAATACAATATCGAGCAGTTCACTTATCCGAATGATTTTTTACTTGCCCCGGACTGTCGAGCAGGCGATATGTCGAACCCTGAATACGATGCAATTTTGACGCAGTGGCTCGCGGATTTGACGCAGTGATGCTCAGGAAGAAAACTGAAAAAAGAGGGTTTTTTCCCAGAATTCGACAAAAAATAATGTAACATCAAATGACTGTTAGCTAATGTTCTATTCACTAAGGCATCACAGGGCATCTGGAACCCTAGGGCTTTTATTGCTCTAAAGCGGGTCCTGGACCCCGGCTAATGGGGCTTCCCACTTCGCACTTGCCATCAGTAAGTCAACAGGTCTAGAATTGCAACAATTTGACGCAGTGACAAACATCTTAGAGGAAACACCTTTTTTTGGGGGGGGGGGGGTTCAGGGCACACCATGCAGTGGCCAATATGCATGTGTGCATGTGCCGACATGTGTTAGCTTCCCTACAGAAGCCTTAATTTTGGTTTTGTGTGAAAAGGATGCATTTGTCATGCTGAGCAGAGTAGCTGGGCACTTGCATGTACAATCAATAACAAGTGTGCCTTTATTCTGTGTACTGTTCAGTGATGGGCCATGGTGTTATCGCTAATGCTACAGTAAGCAGTCACCATGCACTGACGCACCATTCACAATGTGGGTCACACGCACTGCTCTGGTATCATTGCAGTGATGAAAATAAGCAGTATCACATTGCAATTTGCGATGCAAAGTGCACCTCTTTGCGATGCAGTTCTCACTGTGTAGCATTTTTTTGCAATGCATTTTCAGATTTGGCTGTGGCTTTGAGTCCCTTCTTAATCATCACAAGAATACAGTACTATTTACAACCAGAAAAGCCCAGAGGCTTAATGATTCCTTGACAAAAGGGGGTGCTTTGTTGCACTCAGGTTCATCCTTCAAATTTATACTTCTTGACTATAGCATTTTTTACAAGTTTTCATAATTTAACCTCTGGTGACCTCACATGTGTCACTGCTATTTTGAGATACGGTTTTTGAAAGCCATTTATAAGGTTTTCAGATTAATCTCTGGTGACCTCAAATGACCTTTGACCTCCACGAAAAACAAAAGGGTTCTTCCTGTCAACATGACAAATCTATATACCAGATATGAAGTGCCAATCATTGCTATCATGAGATATCGTGTTTTTCAAGGGTTTCGGTTTTTACCTCTGTGACCTTTGACCTCCATCAAAAACAATAGGGTTCTTCCTCTTAACATGACAAATTTACATACTAAATAGAAAAAGAACTCATTATTGCTACATTTAGATATCTTGTTTCCAAGTTTTTTTTGCAGTTTAACCTCTGGTGACCTCAGATGACCTTTGACCTCCAACAAAAACATTAGAGTTCTTCCTTTCAACATGACAAATCTATGTACCAAATATCAAAAGTGTCCTTCATTGCTACTTGAGATATCATGTTTACAAGCCATTTACAAGGTTTTTGCAGTTTACCCTCCAGTGACCTCAGATGACCTTTGACCTCCACCAAAAATAACATAGTTCTTAAGTAATAAATATCTTAACGCCGACTCCTTACAAATAGCTCTAGTTTGCTTATTTGCCCCAGTATAATTTAACGTTCATTATTTTATACATTCCCTTCGCCAACAGGCCGTCAGAGGTCTGTGCATAAAGACTGCAACTGAACTTGCACGAGCGAACCGATATTGTTGAACCTCGAGAGTCACATAAACCCTGGATGACCTATATTTCTTAAGTACGGTATGCTGCAATGAATTTACACGCAAATGAGCTGGCGGTCAGTCATTGCACAAACAGCCATTAATGGCGATGTGATTGGTAGGTTAAAATGGGTAGATCTAAAGTGCCGACCGGGAAGGGGAGATTTCTCTTCATTATGAACACATGCAGCTTTTTTTTCTCTACAATCAGTGCAAAGTCCCCAATCATGTCTCAGGAGAAAAAAGTAAAAAAAGGTTCTGTCATCATAATGTGGTTCAGAGAAAAAAGATCCTTTTCCCGCAAAGTGGAGTATGGCACGAATATATTAATGCATACCACTTTTGACAAATGTTTGGGCCCCCGATGGTGTTTTATGCCGTTCCTTTTTAGAGTTGACATAACAACTATTGTGTATGTAAGGAGATCCTTGGTGTAGGAACAAAATATTCTCAAAATACTAAATTGAGGAAAGGCTCAAAAATTTTTGTGTTAGACAGGCCGTAGCCAGACCGTATTAGCTATAGGGCAAGGCAAAGGTACCGAAAGGGGCCAAAAGGATTCGAGAAGGGGGGGGGGGCTAAACATACCAAAATTTATTGAACAAATGATGATTTTTCTTCCAATGGGATGTCGAAAAAATGCAGGGGGCTTCTCACCCTGCACACCTTGGGACAGGCCTGGTGTAAGATCATTTTCATTGAGAATCAACTGATTCTAAAACTCCATGACACCAGGGCAAACTGACATGCGGGTCTTGGCGGAAGCCACATGACTAGCATTCCTTTCTTTCCATTTCTTGACAGTTGCAAGCTAATCAAATTGTCACTCTCAAATGGAGCCCATGGGTCTATCTTCGTCTTCTGTCGTCATGGTAGTCCATATTATCGTGATAATGCTGAAAATTTCATCTTCCTCAACGTGATCGTAAGGCCTGTGTATTCGGGAATTTACTTTTCCCGCCATGTTAACCAGCTGAAAACATCCCACCCCGTCATAAATTAACGTTGTGGATTCAAAAGGCTAGTCAGGTGGTACGATTTTAGATGGCTCAAATATTTAATTTAGGAATTCAGTTAGATCAGATTTAATGACACATCAACATGAATGTGTTATATAGTTTCAACTAGATAATAAAGTAAAGTTTAAATACGGTTTCAAATACGGTTCAAGTTCAAGTTTGGTTCCAAGTACAGTTCAAATAGCTTGCAAGTCCTTCCCTTTAGTCGCCTCTTACGACAGGCGGGAAATACTGTGAGCATATTCTACAATCCCCAACCCACAGGGGACCCACCCATGGAGGAGCTTGCTTGGTTTTGTGGCGCCGACAACCCACCAGTCATGGGATGAGTAATAACGGTCTTATGTGCGCATTTTATAGGCGATAGTTGGGGACAAACTACTCGCCACACACTCCTCACCCCACCTCGATGCAGTTAAACGTCATACCCAGGACATTTTAGAATTCACAAATCGACACAGAAATGGGTCGGATCTTTCGAAATTGAATTTCACAGGTGTTCTCGTTTTTACGTTTTACAAATTGAATAATTTTCAACGTATAACACAACACTTTCACAGGGGTATGGAACTCATAACCTCGAGCGCAAATGTATTTTATGCATGGAATTGTGAAAAATATGCACCATCCGAAGGCATGCCATATCATGGTCAGGTTAAGTCTGGTTAGATGTAGGAGGGGAAGGGGCAGTCATTTAACGTGCTGTAAATGTTTAAACGAATTTGTGGGCGAAATGTAGGCAATTGGGTGCAATTTTTATTTAGTGGGGGTGGCAATAGGAGATGGAGGCTGCACCAGTGGAACATTTGTGGGCCGCCGTAGACAACTCTCTGGGGCGCATGTCTCAATGTCTGTGATTTTTCATTTTTATGGCCAGGTCTAGACAAAAAGTTGAAGCAAATTTTTCGTTGAGCCAGTAGCATCAAAATCTTTTGAAAGCCTGAAAGATAATGAAGGTTTTAATAATGAAAATGTTTCTCGCCAATGGGAGTCGGCGTGAAGTTTTGTTGGGGCCTAGCCTGGTCACATTTAAGTCCAACAATAATTAACATTGTTTCGGTGGGCATACGTTACCGATAGAGCTTGAAAATAGAGGACAAGGTCTCTTCTCAGGTCATAGAGGCCCGCAATGGCTAGGCAGTTTACACATCACATCTATACTCGCGGTGGATGATCAAAGATACCACCGTGAGTAAAACATGGTTATTGACCTGTCTGTGTGAAGTGTTCACGTATGATTGACACATTCTAAGAAATTTTTTAACCCTGGGAGTACAAGGTTTGTATTTATGTTTTGAAAACAATAGGTGACAACATTTTACACCAGACACTCGCTAGTCTGTGCTGTGCTGTATGAGCAGTCAGTGCCAGAGTACAGCTTTTTGTCGTTTGATGTTTTAACACTGTAGGCTACATCGAATTTTAGTCAACGTGCAAGTAATATCGTCCGCCCATATTGACGAGGCTGGATTGATTTAATCGGATTTAAATTGGATCATACAAGCTTTTTTGTGTGGAATATATATTGGATATATTGGATATATATATACACATTTTTTAACAATAGTTTAAATACCCAGATTTCCCTAGGCGTACGGGGGAGATCGTGCTCGATCCCGCTTAGATTACATACAAGTTACTAAAAACAAACTGGCGTGCACCCCCCCCCCTTTCACCACCAGTTTATCATTTTAAGCTGCTGAGTGTGGTTGCAGTATAACCTTCACAAACCGATCAATAAGCTTGTAGCTTGTTTAGTCAAGGACATGCAGCTATGGACCGAATGTAGGGCGTTCAGATGATAGCTAGTTCAGCATTTCGCAAATTTTAAAATTAATTTTTGCCCCAGAATTTGTTGACATGCGTGTTTCGACTTAATTTCTGACCTTTGATTAAGAGGCATTTGAGTTGACATTGGCAAGTGAGAGAGAGTGTAAAAGTTTTGAGATACATTTATTTTCGAGGCCAGTGAAACAAACAATGGGCTGCTACAAATAGTGATTTTCTACAGTTTACGGACTTAAATATTACTGTCAAGTCTAACCATACAGTTTTGTTCATCTTAACTTATAGCAAAACCCAGTTAGCAGTTAGCTTTATATAGTGCGGAACATTTGAAACAAAATTTCCACGATAGAGGAAGTGATTACGGAAATCGGTACTGTTTGGAATTTACAAATTGGCACAGAAATGGGACATCACTCTCAAAATTGAGGGTTTTATGAAGGGACGATAAATTAGCGTAACAACTATAATTGCAGTCCACCTTCTCAAAAAGTATAACTTTTGCCTTAGGCTACCGTCTAACAAGAAGTTATGCAGCAACAACGATGTCCATTGCTGGCATATGGCCCGAACACCATCATGGGGGCGGGGTGCAGGAAGTGCTTCCGAAGGTTAGGATTTATGATTTGCGGGTGGACGCGGAATTTTTTTCAAGCACAAAAGTAGGGGCAATTTTGTTTCAGTGCAAATTTTCAAAATAGCCCCATTCGTTTTGAGATGAATTGCGCTTCCCGCCCGCAAAACGCAGAAGAATGTTCTGTTGTAAGTTAAAAAAAATAAGGAAAAATAAAGTAAAAAATTAGAAAGCCAAAAGGCTTAGTGATTCCGTGCCATGTGATATATTATAACAAGCATGAGTCATCCACATAACAAGCATAAGATCCCACACAGTTATCCTACTTGAGATATCATGTTAATAATTCAAAACCTCTAGAAACCTTGTGACCTAAAATGATTTTTCACCTCCCCTTAAAACAAAAGCCCTTTTACCTCTGGTGAGCCCAAATGACCTTTAACTTCTACAAAAAACCAAAGGGACCATCTTCTCAATATGGGCAATCCCATGCTAAACATGAGAATCCTCACAGTTACCCTACTAGAGATATCTTATTAATAAGGTTTTGACCTTGTGACTACTAGTGACCCCAAATGACCTTTGACCTCCACTTAAAACTAAAGGGATTATATACTCAATATTAGCAATCTACATGCTGAGTATGAGATCCCTCATAGGTTCCCTTCATGATAGTGTTTAGAAGATTTTGACCTTTTTACCTCTGGTGGGCCGAAATGACCTTTGACCTCTACAAAAAATGAAAGGCATCATCTACTCAATATGGGTAATCTACATGCTACGTATGAGATCCGTCACATTTATCCTTCTTGAGATATAGTGTTTACAAGATTATGGCTTTTTTACCTCTGGTGACCCCAAATGACCTTTGACCTCTGCAACAAACAATAGGAATCATCTACCCCACATTGGCAATCAACATGCTAAGTATGATATCCGTCACATTTATCCTTCTAGAGATAATCGTGTTTACAAGCAATTTCCAAGGTATTTACTATTTGACCTCTGGTGACCCCAAATGACCTTTGACTTCCCCCAAAAACAATAGGGATCATCTACTCAATAAGGGCAATCTACATGCCATGTATGAGATCCCTCAGAGTTACCCTTCTTGAGATATCGTGTTTATAAGCAGGCATCACACACATTCACACACACATGCACACGACATCACCATCACATAGATTTCTTGCCTGCCTTCGGCAAGGAATCAAAAAAGATATGAAAATTTAGAGTTGCGCACGGAACTTAGGATTTCTGTAATATATTATGGGTATCGTGAGATCACAGCGATGAAATAAGAAAAGACTGGTACAAGGCTAACTGGGTCAGTCATCATTTCCTAGCTGAACACATCGGAGGGAAAAAGTGAGTTAGAAAATCGTCTTATTTTCGATCCAGGCATTGTAATCTTGTGCTTTTTTTATTAATCTTGATAGTTTTGGGCCGAGGAAGAACATATCGGAAGGATTTCCGATATGATACCGATTTGAAGTAAATAACTTGAATTCTCAGGTTTTTTGCCTATACTGTAGCCGTAACACTAATTGCCCCTATGGTTCGAATTTTGGTTGTGCCCTATAGGCCTAGGAACCATTCCTAAATTAGGATGATGGTGTACACTAATTCAAATTGGGGACTGGGCCAAAATTACCGTATTGTGGTGGGACGAAATTTGATAGCTTTTTTTATAAGTGCCTGTTTACATGTAGCTTCTGTGAATAATTCATTGGTTCCATAAATACTGGTCAGTTACAGACTACTACAAGGCACAATGGAAAGCAACATATTGTCAAGGTGTTACCATGGTAACACAAATTGATGGATGTGGCGGGACAGAATGATAATGTTCACACAATCAGAAACATGTGACCAATATTTAATTATTATCAAATGTAGAAAGATATAAGGTAAAATTTCAAGATTGAAATGAAGTCTGATTATTCTTCTTTCATTATGAAAACACTCGCATAAATCACATTTCATATGAAAGAGCTATGCAAATTTTTCAAAAGTGTGTCACTGTTGTGGGACGGAATGTGGTGGGACGGAACTTAGTGAAGCCTGTTCATTAGGTATGGGTACCACAGGCACCCCCTTAGATTTTCATGAAACTTCCTCAGAACTTTACATCAATGACAAAACCACCTCATGGAAACTTTCAGATCCACAGCTTGACCTGTGTAATAGTTATGGCCCTTTTAAAAATTATTGCACAATATGGTGCTTTTTAAGGTGAGAGCTGCCATTGCCATTTTGCATGATTTTGCAGGCCCATATTACAATGCACAGGAATAAGAAAAAAAACTGCAAATTTGTATGCCTAGTAAGTTACAGCCATATAAATAAAATCTGATGTAAAAACTGAGGTGCCAACCATAATTCTGAAAATACAGGTCTTCAAAAAAAGCAGTTTTTACTTTCCGAAAGTGATTTTTTCAAACTGGACGAAGTGGCCCAAGGCCCTCATAATTTTACTCAGCATTATTTGGTTATAGGGTAATTAACAGTGGGCAAGCATTACCAAAAAACTTTCTTTAAAGACTGAGCTGATAGGGTCCAAAATTGGTCCCATGGGAAATTTGGGGAAAATGGGCCTCGAACAAGGAGATTGTTGACCCTATGGGCAATGACCAACAGGTTTTACTTTTTTATTGGGGAAAGATATACATTTGTTCTTAATATTTCCAAAAAACAATGTAGGTTTTAAATCTCCTTCATGGTTAGGTGAGATGAAGAAGGTGCATAATAGACATACAAGTCAGAGAGAAACTCGACAAAAACCATGGGGGATGCGTGCGCACAGGCTCAATTAGCGCTCCTAATTGATTTGAAAGCACCTGGTGACACCTAATTTCAGTACGTCCAGGCACTAGCTTTTGCTCTGAAGTAGCGCCTGCTACAATTCTGAAAAGGTGTACGACTTCCAGATGGAATGATTTTTCACTTCAAAAAAAAAAAATATTTTCACCACATTATATGAACAAAAAATCCAATCAACATTCGAAAGTGCGACATGAAATATCATGCCAAGTCTTGCCTAGCGACTTTTCACAGACTGGCAGTTATGAATTCGTGACGCTAAATCTGGCCCTGAAATGCAGACCTACATCGCACGTATGTAGACTATGCTGTATTGCAACAGTAATATCAATATGAGCTTCCAACTCACAATGTAAATTCCCCAAGTTAATTTCACCTCGCATATATCATGATCACTGGTATACTAGCTCTGCTGTACGTAGAGCAACCAAATACCAAGCTATAACCAAAACTGTTACTGTCTGCCACTCAGTGTAACTTTGAAACACTACTAGAGTAGGCTGTATAAAGACTCCATATGTTAACCTGTTAGGATAGCATAGCAGCCAAAGCAACTCTGAAGAAAAAGTATCGAACAGGAAAACTACGCAAAAGTTTTCGAAAATATCACCCGCGTACTGTAGGAAACTGTTCAAGACTGGGGGCTGAACCTTGTTCGGATTGCTGTCCTGGGGGAGGGGTATGAGGGGAGGGGTTCTCCCCCTCCCCTTTGGAAAATTTTTTGATAATCTAGGGTCCTTAGATGCAATTTGGTACATCATTTTGGTAAAATTTGAAAGTAAATTAATGCACATTTTTGACATTTCTTAGTTCTTTAGAAATTTTTTTTTAATATTTTAGGGTTTAGGTCCTAAGTTGCAATTTGGTGCATCATCATTTTGGAAAATTTTATGGTAAATCAATGCAATTTTTTTTACTTTTCTTACTCCTTCCGAAAATTTTAATATTGGAGGGGCTTCGATGCAATTTGGTGCATCATTTTTTAAAAATTTTTAGGTAAATTAATGCACATTTTAGACATTTCTTAGTCCTTTGG
>WURT03125076.1:0-11654 GCA_009936505.3 Holothuria glaberrima | reverse complement strand
GTTTAGAAGAATTTCGGGAACTAGACAATGCGAAGCTTAAGTGTCGGCAAAACACCTAGTTTCAAAAGAGGAACAAGTGTAAGCCTAATTAAATTGTAAGTGCCAGACAAAAGAACTGCAAAAGTCTTATCATCGATCATTCACAGGATTATCTCCTCATGCATGTCTGGGTCTAATTGGATTAGCATAAATTTTAGTCGAACTTTCTCCTCCTGTCCAGGCAGTAGCTCCAGAGAAAGTTTCCATCACTTTTTTTGATGAGAAGAAGAATTGTAAGTGCTAGACAAAAAGAACTTTTTTGAGATTCATCCATTTATCTTTGTTAAACACTAGTTACATAATTTGAGCCAATTTTAACAGCTTGTCGTTAGTTGAATCTGTCTAAACTGATTATATAAGTTTTTTGAGTCGTCTCTGCATAAAGTGTATAGGATAATATTTTAGCTGTACAAAACATTTTATCAACACCAAATCGTTAACCAAATAGCATGACAAGGTATTAATAACAATCAAAGAAGATTACACACTATCGGGATTTGCGGTACAGTTACAAGCAGGTTTTTCTTGTGTCCCAAAATCTTATCATGTTATTGGTTACGAGTACACGCACTCCCAAACAGGATCAATTAATCAAATAAAACTCGCCAATTTATGGATCATATAACACGAGAATGGAACTTCAAGTACATGGTTCACAATAGGTTGGAATGTTGTCTGCAACTTAAAACATGAAAATAGTACTCTTTAAATTTGATCGACCTATTGCATCATTGTTTGAAGAAGCAATTGTTCTCTGGACTTTGACCTAAACTCCTTTGACAAGAATTTCAGTCTATTGAAGTAGAGGCTGTTTGCTAGATCGGGCCACTGTTATGGTCGATGTTTTAAAATCTGTGTTTTTGCAAGATTAGTCTACGATCATGCATCTGTTGGACGGTACACCCCATATAACATTCAAAGATAAGCCTAGAAAACTTATATTTAAGTGTTTTAATTATAGTAACAATTCATTGATACCTTTTGGGAGTAGTTGGTTTTTTTACTCTGAGCTACAACAATGTGCATGAAATGAGCTGCAATTGCAAGCTTGTGAATTATAGCTTTAAGTCGGATGGCTTCAAATTTAACATTAAGTTACACCAAATTTGGAGTCATTTCAGGTCAAAAGGTCAGTTCAGATGAAAGACCGTATATTACGCTTGAATTTAAACTCACCTAACCTTGGCCCAATCAAAATGAACTCATACACCAGTAGACAGGGAAAAGGGAAGGGGACGCCGCACTTACAATTTTTTGAAACCAAACGTTGATATTGTCTTCACATATCTTACCTCCAAAAGATATATAACTCCCTGCAAAAATGTCTTGCGCCCAATGCAACCATAACGTTTTATCCGGCTGTGGCCATAAAGCCATTACCTCACGACTGCAGTGTGGTGGAGAAAGGGTGCGGATAATATAGATCACTTACTCGTATACTGCAGTTTGCTTAATCACGTTTTAAATGGGATAACAGGTATGAAAAACATACCTCATGGTTTTAGTTGGTACACAAATTAGAAAGAGAACACAAAGGTATCTGACATTGTTCTCTGTTCGTTGGTGACGTCCAATCGAACTGTTTGGATGGGGAAGTCATACTTGTATATGTGCCATTTAGTATAGTTGTTGCCAACTTCCATCCAAGATGCAATTTTTTGTATATTTCTAAACTACCCGCCCACTAGACACAAACTTATAAATACCCCCTCCCCAGTCTGTAAAGTTGCAATTCTATCTACACAGCACAACTGAACTATCAGCCAGTTCTACACCTCGAGATAACACTATTGAAAAATGATAATACCACGCCTCAGTTTGAAAACTAACTTTGCGTAATTGCAATCGCTTGACGAATTGCCGATGAAGTGTGCTCGAGTTTGTCGAACTCACAAAACGACTCAGTCAGTCTCAAAGAAAACCACGCTTCTGCATGGTTAAGAGCAACTTGGGGTAAAAAAAACACTCCGTTCTGGAAGCTGAGCAAAGTGCGACATGGGATTTAAATCTAATACCGAGTCTGTGGACGGTATTGCTCTTTGGGGATTTTTTCCTAAATGATTTAAAGACTGACAAAACATTCTTTTCGTGCTACTACATGTGTGTAAAATCGCATCCACAAAGCGTGAATGAAAAACAGAAATCTCAAGAAATTGGATTCGCTTTAGTCATTGTGGCGTTATATCTGCAGCAGTGAAGGAGATTCTTGAATTCCACTTTCTGAGATTTGTGACTGCAAAGGTAAGTCTATGATACTTTCGGGTTTGAGTTTGTTTACTCCGAAATTTTTGTGCTAAAATATGTGAATGAAGAAATCGGTACTTTAATTGCCCTCAAAAACCTGCTAGGAACCGGTCTATGATTGATCACATTAGTAGAATGTTGGTACCGGTATTTACTTCGTCAGCCAGTCACAAAATTCATTTTGGTAGCAGTGGTAGTTTATGCAATGATTGTTTGTACTGCTTGTGTACATTTGTAAAGCAATGGTGCACATCCATTGTCACGGCGTTACGACGCATGGATAAACCGAACTAGCCGTAATACATATAACGATTGGTACAGCTGGGAACATGGGGGTACCGTAGTTGCAGAAACTATAGGATGCACGGGACTCGGTATTAACAATGATGTTTGCTTATTATGCCATATAACACTGTGAAGTATCTGCTCAGGTTAACCTACCTGACTGGCTTTTCTTGTCACAGGATATGTGACATCTCTGTCGATGCTTCATACAAACAAGGCTTCTCTAACGCTGATATGGTACATCATATTCAGTCGTTAGACCACGGTAACTGACGGTACTAAAGACTAGCCTAGCTATAGGCTTACTTTGTGGCTTCGTGTCTACATTTCCAGTGCGGGGGAACACATGCGGGGTTGTAGGAACATATTTGTTTTGGGGGTGCGGGGATGTAATATGTGACTCTATCTTAGAGGAACGCTACTATCGGATGGTGCGTAACGAACCAAGAATTTTTTTGACAAAATGCCTCATACTGAAGGCCTAAAATGGCACTTCGCAGTCCTGCTTAGCCTAGGGAAAATGTAGTCACCCCAAATTGAATTAGTATACCCGTGTATCCTAATTCATGAATGGCTCTTTTAAATAAATTGTTAAATTCATGCAAAGGACCTCTTTATCTACATTGAGAATGCCTCATTTCTGTTCTGAAACATTATCTGATTATGAAAGATACTTGCAACAGAGATAATGACTAGATTTGTAACATTTAGTTCATGTGTCAAAGTAAGTTTGGGAGACTGCTTATTCCCTTTAAATATTCTATTTTTGAAATACGATGGTTAAAAAATTCCTACTTTCCGAAAAGATAAAATGATTTGCAGTTTCAATCGGGGCCCGTGATGGGGGTGTGAGCTAAAAAGTAGTTTGGGGACAAATCCCTTCCCCCACCATAGAACTACTCCTGGAGGAACATGTGTTCTTTAAAATGGTGTTAGTTTACACATCCTTACAAGTCACACCAGCCACCTTGCCTTTAGAGGCGGAGGAACAGACTGGGATAAATAGACATCTTGTATATCTCCCCCTACCACACTTCCCTTTCCCAGACATACACTCTCTTGATTCAAGCTCCTGATGACCAGCGTTGCTTTGCTATTCAAGCTTAAAGGGACAGCTATTTTGGATCTCAACTCGAGAAAATTTATTTGGACACCAAGCTACCATGCCAGAAGGAGCCATCCATTTCCAATCGTTGAAGGATATCGGCCCAGGGTCATGTCTACTCCAGAGAGGTGACGTGGATGGTTGTAAACTAATGAGAACAGGGAATAAGAGAGCGCAAGATCTACGGATCGAAACCAGTGTTATTCAGGTATTTCTGATATATTTGGGCATACACACCATCTGCTTCTAATGTCCCTCTGGCCAGGGAGTGCAACCACCTCCTGCTCTTGCCACGTTCGTATAGGAGGCCTACTCCGAAAAGCTAAGCAAATATAATTTTTAACGACATGGAGGCTGTGTGTAAACTGGTAAAGGGAAGTGGTTTCTGAGGATATGATGATGTAATTAAGGGGGTGTGTCCACCGGTTGGAACAGCCCAGCTCAAGCAGGATGAGAATTAACCTCATATATGTAGCTGAGCAGAATGTTCATATGGTTGGTCGTTTACCTGCAATTTTACGTCATTGTGTGGAAGTAGCATTTCTGACATATCTATAAGCTCAACCAGGCATTAACTACAAGCCTACAGTGGTAAACGCTGAGTATATAGGCAATACCCTCACTACGTCAGCTATTTAATTCAAAATCCCAAGCCATGGCTAGGTTCTAAATGGCAGAGAAGACCGACGATCATTTCTTTTCAAAAAGTGGGGAAACTGGGAACATGCATTAGAAATATCGCTACGTATTATGTTTAGTGACAATGTTGATGACCAATAACACTGTGTTTTCACTCTCAGCCCGGGCACCTGATATCTTGCCTTCCCATTTATCGACTAGATTCAAAAAAAAAAAAAAAAACTCTTGAGGATTTATTCCCTTTTGTAGCTAATGAGGAGTGAATATGTGCATTTTGGGCAGGTCAGAGTTTTGGAGTAAGGGAAAACCGTCGCGAAATTCTATCCGACAGTATTCTGCTAATTTGCATCTTTCACACTCGTGCCAGAATGTATCATTACTTTAGAACATGGCATAAGGGAATGGAAAATCGACATGAAGATTGAAATTATGTGATTCTTATTAGTAGATATTTTCTCAACTGTCTTGTAGGATCATTACTGTTGTTAACCTTAAAATAAGTTGTGGAGATACGTCTGCTTGAGTTGCTATTGGGCGGATCTTACAGGAAGTTTCAAAGTATCAAATGGAGTGCAGCAGGCTAGCTACGGCTGTACCTAATGTTTCATTGCGGTGTTGGGAAACGAGAAAAACGTTTAAATTTTAAACTGATAAAAATCTAAATTAAGGTCTGCTAAATGTTAAAGCTACGCACGAATAATTTTTCAGCCACGGTCCCACAAACACATCACTTGGTCCAGTTCCCTTGGTCTATGATCAGATTCTAGCATCACTTTTTCATTTGCGTGTTTTGCCTTGTCTTGACTGAAATCCATTGAAAATAGTTCAAAGTTCTTTTCTTCACCAATTTTGAAACGAACTCCTCAAACGGTCGTTTACTTGAAAAAGCTCAAAATGTACGGACTGACAAGGGTATGAGAAACATTTCCTCCTACCTCATGAGATGGATTATTTCAAGAAAGCATACATATGTCTCATTTAACCGTTGTGGCGTGAAACACGAGAGAACCATTAGCTCATAGGCTCACGAGGTGGAGATCTGTGGAAGGTGGCCTCCTCCTGCCCCGTGGATTTTTCCTGCTGAAAAGGTCAAGTTTCCTTAGTTCAGAATCACATGGAACATCTTTTTCCAATTTTTTTTTAAATTATTTTTTCTTTTTGCAAACTGCAAGCATGGTAGTAGTAGCCTAACTCGGAGGTGGTACTTCCATGCTGCAAGTACAATTGAACTCGTTAACATACAGTATATAGGCCTAGGTCAATACTCCTACATCACTATACATTTCAAGTTACAAATTACCACGAACCGTCGCTTGTTTTAACCAGCAGTAACTTATCTTTATTTCACATGAATTACCTTGCATGTTGTTCCCCAAGCCTGTAGCCAGGGGAGGGGGAAGCGTCCCTACTAGCAAAACCCCCTAGAGAGTTTGAAATTATCATTACCCTAATGCAATTTAACACATTTCTCACATTGACATAATACTTCGTGCTTGAAAGCCCTCTATAGTCGCTCCCTTCAGTATCGGTACCTTGTCTGGCATTGGGCCTGATGTTTTCGTAAGATCATGTTTCTAAGCCCTATGGCAGACTTGTAGTGAGTATGTTCTCGTACTCATGGGTTTGCACGATTGCCTGTACTAGTAGTACTCATGGGAATTGATTTGTACTCCTACTCACAGATTCTGAAAGCTCTGCATAGGGGCTATTGCAAAATATTGTACTCGTACTCATGAAAAATGACATGTACTCATACTCGTACTCACAACACAGACACATCCCTTGTACTCGTACTCATGACATTGTATTCACAACATAGACACAGCCCTTGTACTCGTACTCATGACATTGTACTCACAACATAGACACATCCCTTGTACTCGTACTCATGACATTGTACTCTCACTACAAGTCTGCTCTATATATGGTATTAGAGAGACCTTATGCGGCGTGAATCTTACATACAATTCTATGGAAAATGGTGATTAATGTTTCATATGAAACTATTTTGCCATCTTGCTAAAATATTTGCTCCTTCCTGCGGAAACAGTAATTGATACAAACAGCTTCCTTCCCTAGCTGTCAAAAAACCCCGTATGTTCAGTGAATTTTCGTCTGGTTATAACAGATTACTAACATCTTTTGCCTGGGGTACATAGCAGTATTAATCATTTCGCTTGACTCTTCTAAGGACATGTTTACTGCTTAGCTTAAATCATCCCTCTCAAATGTTATTTTTCTAGCGATGAGCTTAGTAGTAACGGCGACGTAACAAATCCCATGCGATCTATTGCTCTAATCATTGTGTCGGTGGACGACCACATCATTCTTTTTCTCATATCTTCCATCTATGACGCTAAAGATTAAGTACTGAGCCGATTTCAAACGCGACAGCTATCCAAATAAAATAAGTCTCTCCGTTACTCGTCGTTTACGATCCTAAGCTGGCGTTGTTTTTTATTGAGAGCTTCGCGCAAGCAGAATGTGTCTCTTGTCGTACAGTTCTTGAGAACTCGGCTGGCAGTACTAGTAGAGCAACGTTTCCGTAAGATGACTTCTCAATAATAGACTGACAACGTCAGAATTTATATTAAGTCACATTCATCAAAGGAATAACTCGTCATATTTTCATATTCGATCAGGCCGATACAGTAATGTAAAATCTTATATTTTTACTTAATGTCTCTCCGAGCAATTACGCTGTCATTTGGTTAGATGATAGAGTGATCGAGATATGGTGAGCCACCGGCATTGTATGTGTGACTCGTTTGCTACTTCAAGTTACATCGCGGGTGCCTTAAATTTTACCCAAACACGCGAGGAAGTATTAAGTTAGTTGGCGGGGGATTATCTTTACTCTGTAATACTGCTGGTCACAGCGGTCTGAATATCTATGCATGGGTAAGTATGATAATCTGCAAACATTATTTGCAATTTTCAAGGTTATCTCTAATTATTCAGTACTTTTGTTTTTTATTTTAACTTTTTACCCTGCCTGAAATGCATTACCAGAATATTTTCAGAGATATATGATTCCAGCTGTAACGGTTGTGTTATCTTTCGTTGGGGTTACATTAGGCTAGTAGTTATCATCGTATTAAGTGTACTGATGTGTTGGACTAGTAAGGATTAACTAAGGGATACTGTAGATGACAACACGACATTCCTAATGTGTGAGCAAGTATAAGAGATAATTTGTGAGCAAGTATAAGAGAAGAACAAGTTGAAATTGTAATAGTGTAACCAGAACCTTGTGATATTTGTGCAACACATTTTCTAGAGTTTGAGACCCGACAAAATGTCAAACCTTTGTTCGCTGTTCCATTACCATTTTGACAATGATATTCACTTCTCTTAATGTAAGGTATGGTAACATTAGAAAAAAAAACCCTTACATAATACTCACAATCAGTGTATTAGTACAATAACTGCTTTTTTAAGGAGAGCCCTGCTTGCGAGCCCCACACGGCAGGCTTAATATTAAACTGCTCCCAAAAGAAGTTTTGACTCTCGAAGGGACATGAGACGTCAAAATTCTTGTATAGTCCTCGCAGTTTAAGTAGTCATGTGAGTTGTCTCCCACTGCATGCTAAAACCTGAAACTTCACCCAAAAGGAGTTATGACCTTGCATGGACACAAGACGTAACGTGTAGCTCTGCTGTGTAAGAACTGCATTGAACGGCTTAGTTTGATAGTACATGCAATAACCTTTCACACTAGTCACGACAGTCCGTCACGTGACACCAAATGATACATAAAAAGTTGAAAACAATAAAATTACTTAGCCTCTTTCACACTAAGCGCGATACCAGTCATATCACGCGACGGGATGAAATTAAGTTGAAAATTTCTCAACTTTCACCCACTTGTCACTTGTCACTGAGTATATTTTTGTGACCAATCATGAGACAGAATTGCCATTTTATTATATCACATGACGAATAGGGCATTATTGGAATACGGTACCCCTGAAAGATGAAAAAAGTTAGTGTGAAAGCAAGGGTGTAGGAAGCGGGGGGCTGGGGCCATAGCCCCCAGCGAAATTTGTGGGGCTGAAGTATGCTTTAGCCCCCACTTTCCAAGCACGAAAACCCGTTATTTGTCTCTTCTGTAAGAAATGTCAAAAATTTGCAGTAATTTACCTTAGGATTTGTCCAAAATAATGCACCAGATTGCATCTAACAGTCTAAGGACCCTCAAATTCAAAAAATGTTCCAAAGGACTAAAAAATGTCAAAAGTGTGCAGTAATATACCTCAAAATTTGTCCAAAATAATACACCAAAGTTCATCTAAGTCCCCACAAATATCAAAACATTTTCAAGGGGCTAAGAAAATTAAAACAATTTCAGTAATTTACCTTTAAATTTGTCCAAAATAATGCACCAGATTGCATCTAAGGACCCTCAAATATAAAAAAAATTTTCCAAAGGGCTAAAGAATGTCCAAAAAGTGCAGTAATTCACCTTTTAATTTGTCCAAAATATTGCACTAAATTGCATTTTGGGGTCCTCAAATATCAACAAATTTTTCAAAGGGAAGGGGAACACCCCCTCCCCTCAGACCCCTCCCCAGGACGGCGATCCGAAACAAGGTTCACCCCAGTCTTAAACAGCTTCCTACGCCTATGTGTGAAAGGCTTGTCGACATTTTTGCGGAGTCGTATCAGGTACTTTGTGAAAGGGCCATAAGTAAATCACGCAACTACAGAAGGGTTAACTCCAATTTAGCTCAAAAGAATGCATTTCTGACGATCTTTTATCAGGAATACGCATTCACATGTTTCCCACCGGTAAATTCATCTCGACAACCCCATTGTTGCTTCATCTGTCCAACCCACTTGTGGAATTTCACAGCACTTCAATTCCCTTTTGTGAAACTCACCTCACCTGTTGACCCATGGAAGTACTACCCCAGAGTTAAACTTGCACAGTCGACCAACCTCTAACAACCCATTATGTTATTATGTTTACATAGCAATCCCACATGGTGCACCACGTGCTGATTCGGTCTTGGTACCGGTATTCTACATGGTCACGCATCTGGTTGCGAACACATCTGATAGAGTAAATGCCTTATCTGTTTATCGATCTGTAACCCATGTTCTCATCCAACTACCCACCTGGCATAACATAGTACCCCGACCCCTACCCGGTGACAGGCACAAGCTGAAAGTGAATCTCCCTGTAGGGACAAGTCAAAAGAAGAACTTATACGAGCGACTCACCCTTAAAATGACTGGAAGAAGGTGGAACATCCATTAGAATATTTTACTAAGTGGAGGTTGTAACTTTTATCTGCATTGAAAGTGGTTCCTTCGAGTACCGTAACTTACATGTTCTACCTAATTTTACGAGAATTGAGACCCTTTTTACGCTTTATTTGATTATAAAAAACACGCCATATAAAATAGCATCCTTCATTGAGATAGTTAAGTTCCCATTGAGACTGTTTGTATACAAAGAAACGAAATGAAACCATTTCGTGTCAAGTATTGAATAATTTACTGACGTGTGTCAACATGATATAAACAAGAATAAAAAATGTGAAAGATTTCTGACTAAATGTCAGAAATATTTGAAGATGATACAACATAATACAGTTTTTAAATGGTGTTTTATGATAATGTATGTGTGTGATAGTCATTTTGCTTTCCAAGGCTTTCACAAAACCCATTTAGAAGAGATAAATTTGTCTGTCCAATAAACGGTGTGTGAGTTAAGGCCGAGTCTTGACTGATTTTCAAGTCTGTTTACACGGCATATTGACAAATGGGTGGTTATACACGTCTAATCGTGTTTGTATTGTAAGCAGTGTTGCCGTATATCACTGCCGAAAAAGCAATGTGTAAAGATTGCCATCCGTAGCATGTCAGTATAGCGCAGGACTGTTAGATGTGTTATTTTGCAAATGTTAAAATCATATACCGACAATACCTTTATTCGAAGGACAAATTTGGCAGTTCAATAAATTCTCGAAAATTCAGTAGTTTTCAGGGTGTTTGAAATAACTAACGGTTAGTCTTACCGTCGTTTTATATGTTAACGAATAATTCAAACATTATCAGAATTTATGACCTGTGAATTATATATCTTTTCATTAGGTTGGCCTATTTTAATGGACTGTATATTGATCGCGACAAAAGCGATTCGTGATTTAAATATTTAGGCCTGCAGTTACTTGTATATCCAGTCGCCTGCTCCCACCCCTTTGGCCCCTTAATTCATTGATGCAATCGCATAAAAATAACCTGTGCCTATTTCCACCTGAGTAAAGGGCTCACAGTTTTACTTGAAATCACTTTTTTCTTGTAAAAAAAAAAACCAACGATGTGAGCAGAAATTTGCAATGCAGATTCGTTGTATCATTTTTCACATTATCGTAAGAGTCCAATTACATTTATAATTGAAAATTAGGAGAAATATGTTTCCTGGACAACTTGAAAACTTTGACTGTACAATCAGTGTCTCGTTGGAAGATTAAATGAGGTAATTCACCTTTTAGTGTAATTTATCCTTAGTTTCACGATAAAGCCAGAGGCAATTGTGCATAAATTTGAGAGCAACATAACATGGCCTGTGTCTTGGGTAACAATACTTTTTTGAGTATGATGAGAATGATTTTTTCACTTCACTGTCAGTAACTATGCTTTTTATTCCGACAATAAAGGATGGTGGAAGAAAAATTTAAAAAAAATAATGTCTGCAACCATCTGATGATCAGATTAAATTGTTGCCATGGAAATACTAATCCGTCATGCTGATTTACACGACTGGATACAAAGTTGATAATCACGAATAACATGAGACCCACGAATCACGACGGGAGTCGTGAACGATGTCTCTTGTTGTATGCTATAAAGGCAGTGGGTGGCCGCCTGTCTGGATACGACAAGTGAACATCTTTCGCTGGAATTTTCAAGAAGGATGCACTTAGCTATCTTTATACGGTCTTTTCATAGCTAATTGGGCTCTTTGGAGTAACGATTTGATTAATGGGAACCATCAATTACATCTTGTTAGACGTGACAATCTGTAGTTGATCAAGTTCAGTTGTCATTTCTGTCACCTTTTATTTCACTTTCCCTACTCAACTGCTACAGACTGCTGTTAGACTAGGTCCTGTTACAACCGATAATGTAAAAATTAACCGATAATGTAAAAAAAAATTACCGATAATGTAAAAACAACCGATAATGTAAAACAAATTTAACGATAATGTAAAAAGATCTTTGAACCGATAATGTAAAAAAAATTGACCGATAAAGTAAAAACTCTCGTTTACCGATAATGTAAAAAGAATTTACCGATAATGTAAAAACTGTTCTAACGAAGATTTTATAT
>WURT03125065.1:0-11655 GCA_009936505.3 Holothuria glaberrima | reverse complement strand
GTTAAGGGGAATCCGTTTTTCGCCCTATGGTCGACTTTTCAACAACTTCTTTCGCCCTAAGGTGGGAATTAGAGAAAGATATATATATACATATAATATATATATATATATATATAACGAATAGAAGAATTCCATAGTCTAACGTCTCAACGAGAGGAATTCAAAATGGTCATTTACTATGTTCGTTTTCCACAGATGATTACTATATTTTTATGTTTCTTCAAGGTAGTCGAGTGGTCAAGGATGCTAGGGATACACCAACTCTCCAATCAAAGTACCCTCACATATCCTCCCACTACGGACACCAACAAAAATGGCGGCGCTGCCTGGTCATCATGATGATTCAGAATGAAACAAACGAGTAAATGTTTTATCCCATAGGCATGTTGTAACGTTTAACCTGTAACGCTATTTGTTCTACAGTTGCACACATTTTCGGCAGGTTGTTTCGAAATTTGGTACAAGTGACATTGACATATCTGTTGCGAAATGAAAAGAACAGCAGACACCTGATCACAAAACGTTGTGAGTAACTCATGTCGCTGAATCATGTTCGCCAGTATATGGGGGCGGCAAGTAAACGAGTGTTTTTAAATACCGTGCTGTCTAAATCATTAGGCATTGTTTTAGTGGAATTGATCAGTGTCGAGTTACAGAACGATTAGCTTAAGATGTGCGCCTTTAATTTAGTTAATCAGGAATGAGCTACGTGAGAAAACAAAGAACCCTTTACAAGGCAGTACAGTATATGATATACGGGCACATGCATGTATAATGCTGCACTCGTATCATACTAGTGGGCACGTCCTTCAACTGGTTTGCACTGATGTATTGTTTGTTTTATTACTGAGTGATATTTGATCAAAGGGTACAAACTTCACTTCAGAGGAATTTACTTAATACTGCCAAGGTGCATACCGAAAACACAGAGTTCAACATATTTATAACTACTTGGAATGTGTATCGTATCTGCCATTAAGAACTATGGATTGGTTGTTTATATGCATCATTATGAGACCGATTGAATTTCATCTAATTTTTGATATAATTCAATAAGCGTAGGGTTTTACATGTCAATGATATTTTCTAACATCATTAGGCTCTTCATCTTTGCTATAGATTAAAAACACTTCATGTAGCTTTAATCAACTTGCAATAAAAGGAAAACGTATTGCAAAAAACAAACGTCTTCATTAACAATGTTGTCGATGATCATTTGGGCTGTCCAGAAAACGAGGTGTAGTTCGTATCTAATATATGTTCGTGTAAAACCTTTGGTATTTGCATACTCTTAGGCTTCGTATCCTCTTGAGCTTCGCTGTTTAAACACATTTTATTAAGTTTCGACCTATGTAATAATCATAAGTGACTTTGTACTTTGCTCCCATTCGCAATAAATCGAGAGGGATATAGTATAGGCTCATTTGCAGCGTGTGTGAACACTACTGCATGATATAATCAAACCGGTTCCAACGACATGATAAATATTTTTGGACATGTGAACAAACTATTCGATTTTGATTTTCAACAGATATACAATCTAATTATCAAGACCCTTTGAAATAACTGTTGAATCTGAGGTAAGTCGGAGAAAGAAACAGTTATCGCTACCAAACTGAAAACTTTCGAATTACTATCAGACCTTATGTTTAGTCTAATTACCTTCACATTGTAATGCAACTCTTATATGCCTTAACAGTCTTATGTGAATCCTGCAATTATACCTCGACCAAGTAATGTACTCTGGTGATTTTATTTGATAGGAATATAAAGTTTCATTAAAACCTACAATTTCAATCATTTTCTTAGGATATTCATACCAGAACTCATTATCATACTATATGTAATTAGAAGGCAGCCCTTCTTGTTCTGTCCACATTGGCTCGTTAGAAAGCATGCTTGGTTAATTAACAACAGATTAACAAAACCATTGAGCTGCAACATGCCTTAAAAAGGCCTTGACACTTGTGACATGTTTTGAGAGAGGAAGAGAGAGAGAGAGTTTAAGCGAGAGAGTGTGTGTGTGTGTGAAATGGAGAGTTTGAGAGAGAGAGAGGTATTTATTATACCTTCTCTTCCAACAACTGTCTGCTTCGAGTAAAACTGTCTGTGTGTCGGATAAAAATACCGATTCCATGCAAACCTACATGAAATAACACTATCTACGGTATTGCATACAGAATGTTTTAATTGAACCTCTTTCACCTATCAAGTACAGTGTATCGTATCTTAATAAATTATTGAGGAAAAAGGGAGTTCTTGCGGAACCTACATGGCTGACCTCACGAACTTTATCATAACAGTGCATGTTGAACCTAAATAGATTGATCTGAGCAAACTAAGGCCCTGCGATATATAAAAGTTTGGTGACGTAAAATGTGCTTTTTACAACGTGAAGCTGAATTTGAAGGACACACAGGTGATTAGTAAAAGTACCTCCAACCTTGGGATAGGGTTACAAAGTAAATGGAAAATCGTCAATTGTTTCATGTTTTTCCAAATGAATTGGGTTCCATTTGAAGTAAAATTGGTCTAGAAATAATTGCGTTTATTCCAGAAGATTTTGTGGACGACCAGTCTATTGAAGGATTAAAGAAGGAGAATGTTTTATACAACAAAATTAGGGTACCCTCACCTCTATACCAGTGTATTTCTGTAAGGAACCATTCCACACCAAGAAACAAGGCTGCTTGCTGTAAGTACTGTTGAAAAACAAGACGTGTTGCTACCAGGAGAAGAAAATCTCCTTAGAAATCACAAATAAGGAATGGCGTCATCAGAGAATCGAGCCAGGAACTAAGGAGCCTGGGCACTGGAAAACGTTCCATCCTCCAAACGAAGAACTTCCCATTTACGTAAAGAATTTCTTTCACATAAAAAATATTTCTCTCATTTTGAAGCTTTGCTGTCCCTCCAGTACATTATCTAGCTACAGGCCTTCAGAAAAAATGCTCCCTTGAAAATTAGACAAGATTCTAACCCCTGTTTTTGAAATTTCCTTGAACACTTTTACAATGTGTATCAATTCATATATTTGCAAGGATCAAACCTCACAGCTTGACGATTGTATTGCTACCCTTTCGACTCCTTAAAGTATTACTGGCAATTAGACAAACTTTGAAAAGACGTACGCGTAGGAATAGAAAGTAGGGGGAGAAAGCCCACACTCTGATTGGTGGAAGGGAGGAAACTTCGTTTGTCCCCTTCCCGTCTTTGGATGGCATCCTGCCACAATATGGTATTGAACAGGATGAAATTGCTTCGACCGTTTGCTAAACACCATTTTGCATTTAGGGCACTTTAAATAGTAAATAAAATTACAAAAGGGGCCCTTCACTTCAAAGTTTGTCAAACAATCCTCCATCTTGCATCCAGAGTACTTTAAATAGTCAAAAGAAAGCTTTCTACGCTTATGTTAGTTAGTTAAATGAGGTTTAAGGGCTAAGTTGCTAGCCCAGTGATTCCCAACGGGGGCGTTATCGCCTCCTAGGTGGCGTTTGAGCAAGTCAAGGGGTGATGAGAGCTAAGGGGTGGCAGGGGTGCGTTTTGGAAAAAATGAGATATTGAACTTAAACCCGGTCTTTACCACCTTCCAAAAGATTACCTCTAGCTTAGCTCCCAAATTTGTTCACCTAAAAAGGAGATGAGATGAAATCAACAAGTCGCGTAATTCTTACAATCCCTTCTTGGATTCAATACTAGTTTATGAATTATTGTAATGCCAGATGCCAGGTAATCCTATCTAACAGTGTTTAATATTAAAAACTAATGACCAGGACCTTCACATTCCCATCAGTGCCAATGGAAACTGTAATCACAGCTAAAATTATCCCATCATTTTGTCCTCGAAATTGGAGTTTTTTCTTTGCTATCAATAGACATGTCATACTGACAGAAGAGACAGTTGTAAATTACTGTGGCATTATGATAACATTTCGCAATGCACTATAAAGGAAACCTTTCAATTGTTTTCAAAGTTTTAGGTGAGCTAATTTCGTTTTTCTCATTATAAAGACCTGCTAGGCAGCTTGAATTGCCAGCGCAGTAGCCTGTGGGGAGGGGGCAAGGGAGGCAGCTTTCCCTTGAGATTTTCCTAACTGAAAATAATGGCCTCCTTAAAAATACTGAAAATACTACAAAATCCATACTCCTGATTATGTTTTTAAGGTCCTCAGAACCTGGGAAATCACATATAGCCTACAGGTTTCTTTTTTCCAAAATTTCCCCGGGAAGTATCAGAACCCCCGCCACAGACAGGTTCTTATGCTGGTAACACGCACAAACGAATGATCCTCCTTCCTCATACATGATGCACACAACACAAATGAAGCCTATTCGTAGAAGAAATTTAGTATTCATTCTCACTCGGTGTCCAGCACAGCTTGCCAACATAAATAGTCAAATGAAAACCTTTAGACTCATGCGGCATTAATTACCTTGTATTAGTACCTTTTAGTCACGTGTTCTCTTACAAAGTGGTTTTTAGGAATAAATTTTTCCAGTTAAACTTTTCTTCTCGAAGTCTTGGTTTCTAAAGAATGGGTCTCAAAAAGTGTTTCAATGCAGCTTTGGAAGTCCAGAAGGCTTAATTTATTTTTCACCAATCTGGGAGGCATTTCTGACAAAAAAGATCTATGCTACACATCACTCCTCAAACAGAAACAAAGTAATTAAATGTGCACTAAATAATTCGAGCTGTCATAGCAGCTAAGCTACGCCACTGGACGCTGTCATGAACTCCACTCTTTGATATCTCGGCCAGGCTACAGCCCTGGTGCACGGTGGCACAAGTCTTTCAATGCTTCATGCGACCAAATATCATCCTTCTCCGCCCACTAACAATGCAATCCTGTTGCAGCAACAAAAAGAGGCCGTTGATTAGAAACTTTTTTAAATACAAACTAAATACACCTTGGTCTAAGGTGGATTTTTGTAATTTCTTAAGAGCGCAGTTATAAGGTTCTTAGATAATGGGAAGATAGTAAAAGTGTTGACTTACAGTGCATTATTCCTGATTTGACAATTTCTTAAATATCCAAGAGCTTACGGTTGCTTTAAGCCCTTGGTCTCCAACAGGAACGTTGTCCCCATTAGACGATCTTGGGGAGGGGCGCTCCACACTTCAACATGTGTTTTTGTTTTCATCGTTTCATGCAAAGAAATGCTATGTTATGGACCGGGTAGCCGGAGGTGGGCGTTTGCCCAGTCCAATTCGGTGAAAGGGGGCATTGATCTGAAAAGGGTTGGTGACCACTGTAACCATTTAGTTTAAGTCGGTCAGGCCACGGCCTTTTTTCCAGTTGTGGCTCACTGGCTTGGAAAGGTTAGTTAAAAATTTCGCTGCATGTTTTACAATGAGAAAGCAAGACAACGATAGGAAGTTTTCAAAATTTCCGAGTGTCAGTGAATTTGATAGGCCATCCTTTTCCCGTTTTATACCGTGGTGGCCATGTTTGGAACAAAAGTTTTCAATTTCATTCTCTCGTGTTCCTGCATTCACCTCGAATGAGTTCAGAAGAATGCAATAGTTTGACTTAATATAGATGAAGTGAAACGACTGAGCATAGTAGACAAAACGAAACCATGTATATGCCATCAAAAAGGGTGATCAAACAAATATTTCGAATCATTATTTACACTAAGTAAAGGGGACTTTGATCTTTAGTAGATTTTTATCAGTGTCAATACGATAGACATATAAAACTGAAAAATTGACCCGTAGCCATGCAAATCGAGGATCATACCAACTTGCTCTGTACAGGTAAACATAAAAAAAAAATTGTTTCAATTCACTTTATGATGGTAGATTCCGTTGATCATGTCGTTTACTCTTCATTGACACATTCATGCAATGAAGTGTAACAAAATATACTTTAATTTACGTTTATAAAAACCGTTTTAGTTTCTCCGAGAGGAGTAGTATAGGTATATTTATGTTGTAAACTTAAATTATGCAATATCATCAATATGTGCCGCTGCTATTTTAGCGCAAATTTCATATGGACAATATGACTCTTTGTCTGATATCAAGTTAGTTATTTCAACAGAAGAAAATGTCTTTTGTTCTAATCACGTTTAGTGCAAGAAATCATAAAGCCAGAAGGTTTGAGTTTATTAATATACAACATCAATTGGTTATTATCTTTTGTCTGGTAAGATTCAACGAAACTGTCCAAACAATAATTATTTCAGTATGCTACAACAGAAGTGTAGTAACAAAGAAGGAACGTGGTTTCCTTCTTTTTGTTGTTCTTTAAAGATCTGAAAGCAGAAGAGAAACCCCTTGGTCTTGGCCCCTTAACAGATGTTTTAAATATTCAATATCACCACCTGTTTGATCCCTTTTACTTAGAGTCAACAGCTATTGTTCTCGGATAAACGCATAAAGGCCCCTTCAGAATACAAGTTTCGTCTTAATTACTTAACGATTACCTTTTCACAGTCTAACAGTAACAAGGTGATTACTGTCCGCCAAACATTTCTTCTATATTTTTCAATATACTTGTAAGGAGTTACGCTAAGCAATCTAAACAGAAAGTGTTGAAAGGCGTTTGATGTTTGAAATGATTTAACATGAATGGCAATTCATAATTTTATTCCCACCATGTGCACTTATTAACTGAAATAACATCCCTAAATAAATCATATAAAAGAATACGAAAGTCTTGAACCGAAACGAAAAAAAAAAAAAAATAAATAAGAAGTGGAGGGGAAACCTGTACTAAATAAAAATGAGTAAAAGTAAACACTCTTGTCACAGTCAGGACCATATGTTAATGAGGAACACAGCGTGATCTCTATATTTTTCTTGCCAATCAACATTTACATAAGGAATCATGATAACTCTCTACTGAGAATTTCTTTGCATCATCAATTGAAGCACTGAAGGCTTGTAGTCTGAGCAAAAAAACATAAAAAATAGCAATACCTGTACATGACTATCCAGTTGCTGATAAGTTAAGACTGTTACCTTTAAAACTTATCTTGTCATAATGATTTGATATGACATTAACTATAGAAACGTTTTCGTTGAATAACAGTTGTTGTGCCGTTTACAAACACCCTAGTATAGAAACAGGATACTCATGCACTTTAATTTACGATTAGTGAGACATGTTGAAGATAGCCCAAATTTTGACATCACTATTGTGCAGCATCAAAGCGTTAGTTTCTTTTATTTAGTCATTTCAATTTGAAAACTCTAAGAAAATAACGTCAAGTAGTAAGATAGTTTCAAAAGGTAAGAAAAAGAGCCATATTCTCTTCTATATCTCTAATTTATATGAATTAAAATTGAAAGGAGGAAATACTGTGTATAAACGATGTACAACAATTTCTCAATAGCCATCTGTTTAGTATCATTTCACTCAGAGTCAACTCAATTGTTCACAAAGCACAACACAAAAAGGCCCCTTTAAAATACGAAAGTTTCGTCTTAACGACCTTTCTAATTTACCTTTCAATGATTTTACAATGGCTTGTCAAGTAATCTTCTTTAAGCTTTCGCTTATATATATATATATATATATATATAGTAAATTTTTTAGCTAAAAGTTGCACCCTGGCAAGTTTTAACACTTGCTTTGTAACGGGTCCGATTTATGACTTTACGTACTTGGTAATTCTTTAAGAATTATTGAAAATAATTGTTCTCTAATTTATAGTCCAATGACAAATTACGTACATTTTTCAATAAGTTAAAAGACATCCGACGAAGAAATGTGCAGAAAAATAACTATGAACGACTATGAATTTAAAAAAAAGATAAGTAAATAATTCCATTGTCGATATCCATAAATGAGTAACAATTTACAAATGTGTAAGGCAGTTTGAGCCCGATAACAGTTCTGAGCTTCAACCTTTACATAAAAACCCATATAAACTCCATCGGAGTATCACCCTAGATCTAACAAGTGTCAGAGTTCCAACTTGAGTTTTGCGGTTTAAGAATTGTCCCCTCTGCCAAATTTTCTTATCTGACAATGAAATAGTATTAGTGAAACAAATATTCAAAAAGAAAAAAAACCCACATCAAATAGCAGAGCTGCTACAATAACGTATAATTGTCAAACGGGACTGCGATTTCATTGTTAATAGAAACCATGTCTTTGAACGAAAACAAATTACTCGGAAAGGAATGAAAGGCAGTCAGGACATTATTCAAAAAGGTTAACCTCTGTTTCAGAATAACTGTGGTAGACAAACCCGGAAGAATTACTTTTTACAAAAAGGTTAAGGTCACTCTTTACCTCGACTAGATTCTGCGCCCCCTGTCTGATATCTGCCCAGTGATAAACATATTTAAATAAAAAAACCCCGATATATTGTAATACAGTGCGGTGCAAATTTTTAAAACGGTTTACAGATACTAATCTGTAGGCTTTTCATGGTAATACCAAGAATTGCAACTTTGGAGGCTACCATATTTGTCATATGGCTTCTCTTTATTGCTGTATACTGAAGGATTGAAGTCTCAAAATCACATCAAATAGCATTGTTCCTGCATAAATATCTAGCCGTCAAGCTACGTCCAATGACTTGATTTGATAATGATACTTCGGGGAGCTTTCCCTAAAGTTTATTTTCAATTCACTAACGACCTTCTGTAAAATGGTTTTATAAATTCTGTCAACATTTGCAAGATATGCTAAGTAAGGTGTCAAAACGTGGGCAAAACAATTTTCATGTCTGTTCAACATATTGTATGTTTCAAAAAGCAATTCCATAACAGCGCCTCTTCCAAACATTAACTGAACAGATAGAATATATATAAACTATATATATATATATATATCAACTTTCTACCTACTTATTCACAATTCGATAAATCATATTTCGACCATATATATATATATATATATCCTTGTGTTATTAATAATGTATTCTTCTGTGAAACATTTCATTCCCAATTCTTTTCCACTTTAGAGCCCAAAGTACTTATAGAAGAAAACGAAAACTTTACCTATTGTCACAAAAGAGGATATGAAAAAGATAACAGCAACTACCTTTGGTATCTACATGATAATTAAAGATATTCACAGGGTTACTTCAAAATAGATACATTAAAGGTCAAAGAATGAAATTGTTCAATAAACTCTTTCATCGTTCAAGCATAACTTTCAATAATTATTACCTTCATGCTTACACTAGTTAGAATGAAGCACTTAGCGTTTAAAGTTTATACATGGTATCCATTGGAAGTTAGAATCTAGAATGTTCACTTATATTTCCTTTTCAAGTTGTGCGTAGAAAATAACCGTCATGTTTTATTCACCATCACTGTGATGGTTTTGTGCCAACTTGTGATGCAACCATCCGAATAAGTAAAGACACTTTACAAAGTAAATGATCGTACATTCCCTCATTGAACAGCTGCAATGCACATCACATGTGCCATGTCTCCATATTGTCTCTAAAATGGATGTGTTGACCTTCCACCTTTATCTATACAAGTAGACAGTATCTGTATTAAAAAGAAAACGTTCTTTTTCAACCACGCTCCATCGTGAAATACTGCCAAAACAGTAAACAAAAGATATGGCTCTTATCCTTTCTTTTGCCAGCAGTGAAACTTAGTATACTACTGTCCATTTCTATGGACATTGAGTCGAAGGAAGTCCGTCGGGTTTATTTTTTCTTAAAATTATTCACGCAACAAGATTAATGGACCTAACAAACTTTTGTTTAAATAATGAAGAGAAAAGGCCATTATCTGCAGGAGGATGTAGCCGTAAACCGAAAGCTAATACCGTAATGTGCCTATCATCTCAATCCCAGTTTAAACTATCTTTACCCCCTCCCTCTTTCATACTCACTTACAGCAACATTGCTGTTCCATTTCCCCTGGGTAATTTCGCTATTAATACTTCCGTAGCTCTAAAATGAAATTCTTTTGTTGTATCACTAGGCGAATATACCCTCAAATCTAGTGACTCTCAGACAATTCCGTTCCAGTGGTGTATATGCTCAGAGTATTAGTGATATTTTATACGATTCATGATGTTGGATTATACCAGGGACAACTCCCTATAGTATTCTTCATATCACCAAAATTGAATGTTTGCACATTTTCTTGAACGTGGCAGTAATGCAAGCATAATACTCCGTTCGCAGAATCAATGCAGTACATACTTAATGTCTCAACGACATGCAGATCAGATGATAATTCTAAGCACTCAAGTCTTACTTTCAACCAACGACGCACCATAGCAATATTTACACTTTGCTAAAGTCAAAGCTACCAGAGTGTGTTCAGTTATAGTAGTCATTTTACTTAATAACTGACTCCTTCCTCAGTACCGCATTTCCATATCCTGTCATGCTTTAGTCTCTGTCGTTCGGCAACGGGTAGTCTAACAAGGGGTCCGCCATTTACCAACTGTCAATTATTTCACGTAAGGGTCAACTTTGGGATCTGTGTCAGCTAGGTCTTTTCTCATGCTATGTGATTAAGTTTAGCAAAGTAGTAACTACTGTTAGTTTTACAGTGACCTAACAACAACAACAGCAACCACAACAACAAAACTAACGTTAGCTCTAGCATTGCACTGATATATTTTTTTTCATTTATCACCTTTTCAATTATCAGCATACATTTTTTCTTAACTTGGCTGATTTACAAAATAGGATCAAAAGAAGAGTAGTGTTCTGCTAGTACCTTAACCATCTGCACATTTTCACAAGAACTTTGCGTGCGTATGGTGTGAGTGACAAGGATACCTACTAATTAAGGATTCACTCTGCGGTAATATTTGAAAATTCCTGGAGAAAAAAATATCTTTTTCGAGAGACAACTTGTCCAGTCTCAAAGGTTCACTTTAATTTCTGACTTTGTATTTTTATTATAGGGGTTTTTAATAAAAGACAAGTCCTTTGCTTTGCCGAAAGTTGTTCAAATATACTAATAGCAGTTTGTGGGAGGTTTATAACAAATTATTTGTAATGATTTGCTTTAAGGGACAAGCTTCTATCTTATTGATTTGTAACGGCTTTTTGCTCTGAAAATCTTCAAAATAAGGTTGAGACTAATAATAAGTTAAAGCAATGTTCACCGGCAGTATAAGTAACACACTCTCCGTTATCAGTTGGAGGTTGTGTTGCTTATTCTTTTTTTTTCTTGAAAGAGGCGATGAAAATTAGTCTTTTATGACTTACATTATAGTAATATTTTTACAATTCTTCTAACTAAAGAGTAATATTAATGCACTTCGCGATTTATTTTGGAACTTATTGGGAAGGTTTACAGATTTTCAAAACTCTGTTAGCACAATGAAGTCTCTACAACTATTCTAGTAAGTGTTGAAAATTACTTGAAGAAATTAATCAAGAATTTCTTTGTAGAGTTTACCACTGCTTGGCAAGAAAATGGAATGAAAGAACAAAATGACAATTTAGACAAAATTACACAAGAGTGAAAAGCGCACAATTCTACAAAAGTAATCAAAACCGCAAAGTTGCAATATTTAAAAAAAAAATAAAAAATAGAAAAAGAAAACATGTATAGCAACCGTTTTTTCGCCCTATTTTTTTCGCCCTACGGTCGACTTTTCAACAACTTATTTCGCCCTAAGGTGGGAATTAGAAATATATAGTTTTCCGACGATACTTTTTTAGTTCTTAATATGGTATATACTGAAAAACCTTGCAGTGAAGGGC
>WURT03125053.1:9025-29775 GCA_009936505.3 Holothuria glaberrima | reverse complement strand
CAAAAACTATTTAAATCTCACTTGTAGGAATTTTTTTGAGGTTGAGCTACATTTTGTCACAAATCTACCCGACTATTTAACATTTTTTTTACCGTGAAATCATAATTGCGAAAATGAAGCAATTAGGCAACTCATGCTTGCAAAATGTTTCTTCATGTTTGCAAAATGTTTGCGTATTGAGCCATTATTTCTTACAGATTTTGCTTCTAGATGAGCTAATCCAAGGGGTAGAATAATGCAATGGTAGGAGCTATATGTGTATCAAATTACAAATTAATTCTAAAATAGTATGAAAGATACAGAATATTTATTTCGCACTATACTGGTTAAGCTACACAGGTAACTACTGACAAGAGCTCCAACTGCTTGTCAAAAGTGGTGGGGGGGGGGGGGTAACCTTGAACAGAGCCATTTCAAGCGCAAAAAGCAAAACCCTAGAAGCGGTTCATCTGGGCTCCCTAAAGTTCCCTAAAAAAATGGAGGTCAGATGATCTGTGGTGTAATCTTAGGCATTTCGCAGGATTTTAATCCATTAATGGCTGTTCCACCATTTGCGAATTTGATTTCACTAAATCAGCTGTATTTCAAGATATGGGATCAAACTTGTTATATTTTCATTTGGCTACTGGAAAAGTGGATGGAGCAATTCCTTCCAGTTTCAAAAGTGGGGGACGTGCCCTCACCTGTTGCCGCCCATGACAATCGATCATTTTGTTTTTATTCCTTTTACATAGCTGATACCACTTCCACTGTTGACGTCAAGGAGACGCCTTCAAAGCATGAAGGATCCCCTCCAACGCCACCTAGACAACTAGTGACGTCATTGGGGCAGATGGAGACGGAAGTAGCTTCAAGCATTAGCATTGAATATGAATATGTATATTACGAGGAACAAACTGACGCGACTCAGATAGAAATCAATCCCTAAAAGTAGCAGCAATCTTGCAAAACAAATTACAAAAGAGTACGATGCACTCTAGTCAGGGTAACCCTGACTAAATACGGTCGTTAGCCTAACATATTTGAGCAGCAACTTTATAGCCCACAGCAATATTTTTGACTTCTTATCTAACTCCAAACTTCCAAAGATGGCATTTGCCCGCCTTATTAAAGTGGAACTTCTCATCTGGATACTTTGGCAATGCAAAGTAATTATGTACGTGACCCTAATAGAGGACCCTGTTTGAACTTTGTGTGCGCCATACACGCATAAGCAGTCTGGGACGCAACCGGCCGGGCCGCCTAGTAAAGATCCACTGTGGGCCAGTTTAGGTGGTGTATTGATCAGATTTTGGGGGTTTATGATTTTTAAAATATTCACATTTTTTCAAGAGACATTGGCGTCACAGTTATTTTCGGTGGGATGGGAACTGAGTTAGGGGGTCTAATGAGAACGATGGAGGGAGCCGATTTAGTTACCGGAAGTCTGACAAGTTTGAGATCGGTGTCCTTTGTCAATATATGAGGCAGCAGTCAAGGGCCATAATGTGATGATTATGATTGACTTAACATAAAGTTGTGCTACGGTAACAATCTTTGGCATTTTTCGTTTTTTCCATGGAATTTTGAGTAAATTTCATACTTCTTTGCGAATATTTTATTATATATTATTATTATATATTTTATATATTTTATTAAGTTTAAAGGCATATGATGGCATCATATAGTCACGGTTCCATTTTTTATGTTTTATTTATTTCTCATTTTTATGGATTTCCCAAGCTCACACTAAGCAGCCACCCCAAACTTACTTCGACAGATGAACTAAACGTTACCAAATCTTATTTCTATTGCATCTTCCATAATGTTTCAGAATATGAGGGTGGCATTCTTAAGAAAACAATGTGGTTACTTTGCATAAATTTGAAATTCAGTTACAAAGTTATCACATGATTAAAGTGCGCCATTCATGGATTAGGATACACGACAAAGGACGAAATAGAGCGAGAGTTAGTTTAGCGATCGATGTTCGAAATTTACTTTTGAATAAAATCGCACCTGGTTTTCCTTGGGCGGCAAGTTCGATGAAAACCCGACTGTTTCGTATAAAAGGAAGTTAAAGAAAGCTGGGTCGACGACGCACTAGCCTATTTATAACTTGTTTGCACGTAGGTGTATAAATATGTATTTATAGCTGGGAGGTGTTTTAGACCATCGTCCTGGAGGGGAGGGGGTCCATGGGTATGCCCTGCACTAAGATCATAAACTTTGAGCTTCCTTAGACACAGTTATTGATGCTATATTTTTGTAGTTTTTGAAGAAAATTTATTGCAAAATTGACATTTTAATGAAAATCTTTGACGCATTTCACGGATTAGAAAAAATACGTGGTTCTCGTCTTTGAAAATGGGATATAAGCATTAATTCAGCCCTCACCGTACATTAATACTTGGACTACTGCCCCCACCTTTATACGCCCATGCCCTTACACTGAACTATTCAAACTTGAGGAATGTACCTAACCAACGATAATGAACTAAACCTCATACCAATGAAAACAAAAACAAATTTACATTTGCAATTTAAAAACTGTATTCCAAAATTAAAACGATAGTAACATTTTCGTTACGACGTTACCACGTAACATACCACAAACTTTACGTCATGAGTTCTCAACCTGGGGTACTACTCTAGATCTTTTAAGGGATACGCCAAACTTCCATGACGAGTATGCATTATTTTGTTGGGCGGGTAAGGGTTGACAGCAAGTGACCGACAAAACCATGATGTGACGTTCATTCCACTGTGTGACAATTCACTACGTCATACGTTTACAATCCTAATGGTAGAACAATAAAATTTTCACCAAACGAAAATTTATACATAGTCATAACAAAGTAATTACAACGCTGTGTTATATTTGCGCAAATAGTATTTTATTTGCATCGGTATAAACCTCATGGGTCATGCATACAGCATGATACTACAGGGTACGCCAGTGACAAAGGTAAGAAACCCTGTCGTACATACACCACGGTTATGTTCTGACCATTCCCAAAATCAAGCGACTTATATATTCTGTAATAATCTACAGTGCTTAACCATGTATTTTTCAGTTCGAAACTTAGTTTTCTGAAACCAAAATTGGAAAAGTATTTTACACTTATGATAATTTGAAGTCACGTGTGCATCACGTTTTTCATGTATTTACAGAACAGACGGAAAGGCTATTCTATCAATTATTAACATACAATTACAACTATAATTATTCCATGCATTTATATAATTTTCTTGTTCCTGTTCAATGTTACGTCAAGATGACCTAGCTGGGCATAGGGTATCAATAAACACTTAACCAAGAAAAGACTACGGTGGATTCTTTTCGTAACTGCTACCATTTTTAGATTGTGAACAGTCCTAGGATTGAAAATATACCACCCTGAGCAAGTCATGAGAAAAGGAGAGAAAAGGATTTATATTTGTCTGTAGAATGAAGCGAGCTCTGAAGTTTTGATACAATTTATCCAAGAAACCCATCTTCACTTTCATGAAGATTTATTGCGTTTGTTACAGGAAATACAACTAAGCTTTAGTAAAAGTTCCCACAAAAAGAAAGTTACTGCTTTGTAAATGATGAATAATTTGCTAACCTAAACTTTGAAATGAACAGTATTGAGAAGTCAGTGTTTTCTTCAATGGTATGTTAGTGTGGAGACTAGCAAAAGGGTTGGTCCCTCGTGGGTCTACCAGAACTGCAGAAAATGCATGACGGAAGGTTACTCATGCCCTGCATAATGATGTCAGGCGTCTGAATTGATCTCGGTATGTAGCTGTACTGTGTAAATTTCATCCACTCAAGCACAATCAGTCTTACAAATCCTACTATGTCCTCCTGACAAATGAAATTTTAGTGTATCTGAAAATTTATTACAGAATTTTAATGTGCTATAAAGCCTTGTCTTTTTAAAACTGTGGATGCATGAAATAATGCCCTTCTTGTGACTTGAGAAATGAAGTTTTGCTGTCAATGTTTCACTTTTCTAGACCATGGTAATTACTTCAAGACCATATTAGATATTCTAACATTCACTCAGACCATACAACAATCTAGAGATATTTTTAGTTTTTCAATCTTCCACGGGAAACCTGAGAATTATCCACCTGTGATGCCTTGATATTGAGGTTCTGCAATTATTGTCACATCAGAGTTGAAGTCAGAGATGGCAAGCCATCAAACGTGGGTGGGGGTGAGGGGAGGTTCATTCCCCACACTTCAAATGGCAAGGAAAATTGCTCTCTGGTGTTAACTGATAGACTGCCTGCACTCTAATAATTTCTCACTCAAATATACATGTTTTTGCAATTTTCTCCTTGATTTTGGTCTCAAACAGATTTCAAAATACCACATAAACTCACTTTCCTAGCAAAGTACAATGAAATATCAAATGTAAATAAAGCTACCAGCAATGTTTTATTATTTAACTTGAAATGCCATTTTAAATTTACTTTTTACATTAGCACAAAATACTTCTATTATCTTCAAATAAAGCAGCCCTCTACTCATTATCTCAACTAGATTTTGTAACTATAAACACCAAATTCAATACATAAACTGCTTTCGAAACTTCTTTTGGTTTATACTCGGCTACACATTTTTGTGTCAATAAAAGATAAATATTGCAAGCCACTACTTAAAACCCTGAATCAATCTCATAAAATCCCCTTCCTTCAAGCCCATGTGCCATCTGCCTGGTCGTTTTCTTCACATGTCTGGTTTCTTCCACCATATCCTCCTCTAAATTGTCAAAATCTGTGATACTACTCCAACCATCTCCTCGTGTTGTGCTCATTGTTCCTACATTATAATGCTGCAGGTCATCATCTGACTGGCTGGACAATGTGTGCGATGTGACAGAGTGTCCATCCCCATAGCTACCAATTCCATCTCCATATCGAGAGGAACCACCTCCACTCCTGACAGAGTAGCGAGTGTCGCCAGCAAATGGCTCATCTCCACTGATGATAAATAGTTCGTTTACAATTTCTTCCCTTGGTTTCGGCTCATCACGGTATACCTTGTGGGAGGACCGTTTAGTCATGTGTCTTTCCTCCGATACCATCATGTCTTCCTCCTGGAATTCTCGTCTGGTGTGTTCTTCCTCATGGAAACTAGACTGATCCCCAAAGTCAGACATTGGGTCTAGATAGGTTTTATTAGCACTGTAAGTGTTCATGGCACGATCATGATCATAACCAACATCCACAACTGCTTCTACATCCCCTTGACTACGGAAAGATGGTTGCCGGGAACCTCTATACCCATTATTGTAACCTGTCTGGTCATCATAACCAACATTGACAGTGATACTCCTATTCATGTTATCAAATCTTGCTGTACTCGTAGAATACTGAGAAGCAGTATCATCAGATGCACGACTGTGAAGCATGGCCCTTATTTCAGCTGCAGTCTGTTTTCTCAACTGTTCACGATCAATTTCATTAGTCACCATGCGACTGTAGTCACTGCTAACCTGCCTACCCTGATTATTCAATGTATTAGCACTTCTCTGGTTCTGTGTGACGGTACGTGATTCAATAAACGAGGTTTCCTGCATTCTTGGGAAGGTACCAGCAAATCTTGCATTTGCATCTTCTCCTGTAAGCACACTTACAGAGCCATCTCTATTTATCGTCCCCACTGTGGCAGCATTAGACATGTCCTCTGTGTAATAACTTCTACGTACTGATGCACTATTTATTCCACCATTACTTGTAATGCTACTTCCATCACCATAGGCAAAGTGATCTCGAGTGACTTTGCCACCACCTCCACCGACCATTGAAGTCAGAATTAGAGCTTCCTGTGCCTCATCAACATGAAAACCTTCCTCACCCATAAACACAGTCATTTCCTGAAGAAAGTGAAATATTATCCAAGGTTTCAGATTTAAATATATGGGAAACATATTACCAGAACAGCCATTTGTTTTGTGTTTGTACTTTGCTTTTCCACTTTTTTCTCTTTTCTCTCCCTTTATAGGTTGCCTAATCTCAATAAATTCTGTTTTTCTTGGGTCTCCCTCCACACACTGATAATTATTAGTATAATTATGAATGTTTCTTGATATTAGTATCACTCATTTATTCAGTTGCTCTTTTTTTCATGTTACAGCAGTTTCAGTGTATTGTTAAGTATTGCATTTTGTAGTTGTTACTGTGCAGTGAATATGAATGAACCAACCAAACTTCACACACAACTTTGTACCATGAACAATGACTTCAAAATTTCAGTATCTATATAGTATACATGCATTAGAAGTCATCACATATCTACTCCAGACAATGAATCAAAGCTAATTATCCATGAAATGAGAACATGAAATTAAACTTTATTCAAGCCTCTGAGTGCTAAGATTGCATAATTTCATGACAGGATTTCCATGCGGGGAGGAGGGGAGAGGGAGGGGATCCCGAAAAGTTTGCATAGGTTGGGAAAATAAAATTAGGGGTTTCAAGGCCTGGATAGTCTGGGAAGTTTTTCCAGGCCTGTAAAGTCCTGGAATTCAAATAGCAGATCTGCCAGGAGTCCCCCAGCAAGTCTTTCTCTTTATTTTAGATAAAAGCATTTGAAGACAAAAACACAGGTTTAAGACAGGATCATAACTAGTGCTCCACCGAAGTCATTCCAATTTATGGGCTTAAAGCCTACAACAGATTAATACTACAGGCTCTCTGTGCAGCTACACCATATATTATACCCCACCACATTCAAACAGATCGCAAGGAACTTGTTGTTCTGCGCTATGTATGGTCAATGCCCACATTTTCTACAGTAACGTGAGCATGGCCATGTGCTTTGTAGATCACAAACAATGGATTATATGAGAGGTTAGCCTCTAAAAAGCACATCTGGACATAAAAGTGTCCCTCAAGGGTAATATGGGTTAGGGGGAAGAATGCATTTTTAACACCTATGGTGTGAACTACACTTTTACAACCTCAGGAAATTTTTTGAAGGTTTCATTAAGATGCTTGTAAGTGAGTCAATGCTATACATTCTGCATAGTACACACACTTGAAATAGAAAGACTGTTAATGAGTGGAATCCATCCTCAAATATTTGGAAACTGTGGGAAGGGTGTTTGTTACCAGTGTACTAGCTAGGCCAAGTTCAGTTTGGCTATAGTATCCAAATAATATCAAAACAGATTTTCTAACAGGAGACCAGGGATCCCAGCCAGTAGTAGCTAGACAAGATACTAAAGGGGGGCAAAATGGCTTCCAGGGGGGCAAAAATATTTTCAGGGGACCAAATGTGTAAAACTGTATTAAGTCAAGAGCAACTTGAAACTTTCTAGGAGTGCAAAAAAATTTTTGGCTACGGTCCTGCAGAGACCAGGGTGAAGGCCTACTTAAGTGTTCCTCCTGAAAATTGATGATCCTTTGACAACCATACTTAGGTCATTATTTCCCATACACCTGTCAATTTTGCATGTCCACGTCAGTAGTTTTTATCCAGTTCTGCGCCAGGTCAGAGCACTACAGATTCCCTCTGAGTACTGGTCAGTCAATGGGAGTTGCTCCCAACTACTGAAGACCAACCTACTTAAAACTCTGCCTGTGACAACATGATACATAATGTAACCATCACAAAAAATACATTCATTCTCTCTCACCTGTGCTTCATATTCTTTAAGTTTCGCAGCGTCTGTGGAATCAAAACCTGCATTAACATTTCTGTAACAAGACAAATGCAAACGAAACTGAATGAAGATCTTGTAATGGTAGAAATGAGTGTATTAAAAGGACAGATATAATAAAAAGTTCAATACTATGAACCCTAACTATCAGTACAAATTTCCTTTTATTAGTTAAGTTATACTACAAATCCTTCCTTTAGAATTACATAATGGGCAACAGTTTTTGCCCTCTATCTTTACTGCAAAAATTTGTAGCAGCTGTACTTGTCCATCTTGCTTTGGAATCTTCAGGATTAGAATTGAGGTAGCTGTATTTGATATTTACTTCAACATTTACTGAGTATCAACAACAGAAAATATTATTAACCTCCAAAGTGTCAAATATAAATTCAGGCTTTCAATTGGACCCAGCTGTAAGTGTAGGATAAGAGTACTGTAGCATCAAAATTCTCAACAAAACAGGAGAAAAGTAGGATTCTAAAGACCAGAAGTTGGATCAAAGAAGGCTTTCTGCCACCTTTCATTTATCAATACTTAGCAATATTGAAAGCATCAATAAGAACTCTTTCAGACAATTTTTCTGCAAAGTTTAAATGATGCTTCCTGCATTTGTTTGGTGAGGTGGGGCGGGGTGTGAAATAAATGTTAAAATAGAAGAAAGTAAAATAAAGTTGGATTTGCAACAAAAAGTTAGTAGGAGGAAGGTCAAAAAGAAGGAAAAAGTAGATTAAGCCTGCAATATACTCTTACCCAACATAGCTTTCAGAAGTTTTGGCTACGAGGGCAGCCTTTGCTTCGCTTGCTCCCGCCCCTGCTCCAAACAATTTAAACCTGTTAAAATGCCAAATGTGAGAAAACATATAATGGCTCTCAGCTATTGCAAACAAATAATTACATACATCTTTTTCTTAAAATATCCTTAAATTATAATTATTGATCCCAAATTTGATATTGAAATCTACTGATCAACTCCATCTTCCTAACATTCCACATTTCAGAGTAGTAACTTGTGACAACACAATGCACAGATATTAGAATAAAAATAAACAAACAAATAAATAAATAGATGTACAAATGACTCCAATGTAAATAACGAAAGATAGATAAACAAATGCATTTATAACCATTTATAATAAATATCCTTACCATCCTGGCAAACAGCAGAGTAAAATGATGAAGAGAAGTGCTCCTAACAGTAGGAGTAAAGCCAGAGCTAGTAAGAGAGCACCAAGCCACCCGATTCCTCCAAGAGCACCTGCTCCAGTAAGAGGCTGATGAGACAAGATAATAACAACATTAAAACTTAACTTATAAGCACCACTCACTGGGTGACAACTATTTTTCTACCATATAAATACCTTGCAGAATGGAGAACTATACATAATTATTAAACACTCAAAATACAGGAGGTCTCTCACTACTGGGTTGTACCACATTAAACCAAGAGTGACTGCAGCATACAAAATACACATGAGAAAGAAAGATTCGCCTACAGGAGCTAAATTAGAAATGGGCATGAGGAGGTAGCAAAAACATTACCAATGTGAAGATCATCCTTCTCCCTTCCTAAAAAGTTTCCACAAGAACCATTTGAAAATAGTGGTTGTGGACCCAAGATAGCCCTTGAAATATTTTTAGGGGGATTTACTTTTCAAAATGACTTGGTATTTATCAAAACATTTAACAAGCATCCCTCTGAAATGAAAAAAATAATCCTATTTGTACTCCATCTGACCATTACTTGAAATGGGAAGCATTAAGAATTGACCCTAATTTACCCTCTTGCATTCCACTCCAAAATTTTGAAAATACTAGTACACACACACATAATATTAAGGCCCCAGAGCATCCCAACATGAAAATAAAATTTGTTAAGGACTCAACATTAAGAAATCACTCAGGTTTTAATGGTGTTCTAAAATTACCCTACACTAAAATGTGAAATTAAAATAAAATTGTTCTTGATGAAGTTAGTAGTGATTAGAAAATGTTTCCTTTTTGGTTTATCCAAGGAGTTCATCACTAGTGATGTCATGTGGACATTAATTATAATACAATGGTCATGGTACTTTAATTTGTACATAAAGATGCATTTGAAAGAGCAAGGAATCTTTCTAAACAGAAACTACTAAATGCTACAGTCATATCTATCATGTTAAACAATATGTAAAGAAATTTTATGTTTTCCAACTCCACAGATGAGCCCCCTTCCCCAACACTGGGCACCACTGAAGCTCCCTTCCGCCAACACTGGGCACCACTGGGTAGTCCTACATGGCACTGAAAAGTTCCACCCAGCATAAAGTGAAAGTATCAATTCCACACAGCCATATATTTTCATCTAGCACAAACAAACTTCTCAGATGTTTCCTTTTCATTAGGCCCCTCCCCTAAGTCCCCTCGCACAGGATGATAACCAATGTACCAGCCACTCAAAAACCCTATTTCCATCTCTAAAACTTTATCATCCCTTTTGTGCTTTTGATTGCAAAAGAAACTGTGCTAGCTTGTCACAAACACACTTATTAAAACACAACTCATGTTACATAGGCTAGACTTCACATCAAATATTGCATATTCTTAGTACCACTAAAATATAGTATATTCATATATCAATAAGCTATTGAATATTCATATATCAATGAATCATTGCATATTCATAAATTAATAGTGTAATGACTCACATAAACATCTACCACTCGAGAGCCAATGAACAATGTATTGATACTTCCTTCATTTTCATCAATTTTGCTGCAGTGAAAGAAAGGGTATGTGAAAAACAATTAGTTATACTTTTATTCTAAATATAGTAATGGTTCCACACCTATCTTCTGAAAAGGAGTGATTAAGTCCAAGTTTGACACAAACTCAGAAAACTTAATTTGAAAATTGAAAAAGCAATTATATTTTACGACACACAGTACATAGAATACATGAGGAAATGTGTGACTTAACTAGTAGTATAACATCTGGTAGCTGATTAACTCAACTGTTTGGCTTTTTTTCCACTTCAAAGTTCAGACCTTAGATTGCTCTAGTATAATGAACCTAACCCACTTTGATCCAGCTTAATTCCTGGCTGCCACACCTTGCTTAAATGCCATGACCTTTATCCACATGGCCATAACTTTGGTTTCAAATGTTATTTCAAAAAAGAGAGCAGATGCCAAGCTTGATACAAAACCATGGTAAGGGACTTGGTTCTAAACATCATCACCAACTTGAGCAATAGTGTAACATTACACAGGAAACCCCAAGCATCCCCCACCCCTCACTTGATTAAAGCTGGTGTTGACTGTTGTTGACTGTTGTTGACACTTACGTGGTGACAGTTTCTGCATCTAATACTTGATTGGTGTTGGTGTCTATAACATGGAAGAACACCATCGTACGAGTGCTATCGCGTACTCCATTTTCATCTACAAAGGCTGTGATATCATCAATGCGAACGGTTCCACCAGTTATGTTTTGTAGTCTCCTGTTTTCAATATGCAATGAATTGAAAAATATTTAACTACAGTTCTTATTTTCTTTACAAATGTAAATGATAAAGTATTTCAAGTCAGTCCAAGAATAGAGATTACACTAGCTTATTCATAATAGACCACAAGATCTCTCCATAAAGGATCTGTTGCCATGAATAATCATAATACCCTGCCAAGTCAGGCTGGGAATCAACACTTAATTAAGTGTAGTGAGAAACTACAAGTGTAAATATTGTTGATTAAACAATAGGCACTGCTAACCCTACTCTCAAGTAAACCCAGCCAATACAAGAAAGAAAACATTTCACAAGGGAAACAGTCATTTCAGAGGACTAGTTTCAATCAATTCCATATAGCCACAATATGGGAAACAGGTTTAGGTTGTAGCATCCAATAGGAAGCTACAGGCTTTACTAGAGGAAGAAAAATGTCTTTAAAGCCATGGTATGGGTGCTGGGGTGTGCCATCTAGAGCAATGGCTCAAGGATTTTTCGGGGGCTAGGAACACGACCTTAGGGCCAAGATATGAAAAAGGAGTTTGGGGCGGGAATTCAGAGGCATGGCTGGAATTAAAACCCTAAATGGGAGATATTGTGTGCATTTAAATATACATGTACAGCAGAACTTTGATGTGATCATGCAATTCTAAAATGAACAAGAAATAGTAAAATTTAATATTCCTATATAATATGAACAGAGGGGGAAGGTGGCTTCTCTAGACATGAAACTGCTATAATAAATATTTTATAGGCCAATAAATTCTTCCAGTGGTACAAGATATAGATTAAGAACTATTTTTAGGACCAAAAAGGAAGTATACACATTGAAATGTAACAAAATTTCTGTCTACATACAATTTTTTTTTAAATATTTGATAAATTTATTTAAACTTACCGTTAAAAACCTAAGCTTTTTTACGATGCTTTACATGCATAATGTATTAGGATATCATGTTTACATCAAGGCACTGGTATTACAAGAACATGAAAAGAAAAGATGTTTATTTTTAAAGCTTATAGATACATACTGAATTAGAATGTCTTGCTTTCTTGTAACATTCTGTGGTGAGTCATTGACCACAAGGACCACTCTCTGGTTCTGCTCTAGAACACGAATCTAAAAAGGAAAATGAGAAAAAAAAAAGGTCAACTGTAGTCAATAGTTCAGACTACAGTAGCGAGAGGAACATTAAACCTGCTCAAGTTTATATTAGCTTCTACTGCACTTCACTAAGGAAAAAAACATTTTTTTTTACTACAAAGTGGCACTGCACACTGAAAAGCTTGGATTAGAAACCTTTTGGTGTGATGCCCAAAAATGACATGGAAAAGGCCTACAAACGTAGTATAAAATGTAAATCACCATGCTGTAATGAAAGTGAGGTATCCACGACTGGGTCTACAAAGCCAGTATTACAACTGTATCACTGTTATACAAGCTAAAACATTTCCTGCCACTTATTCTTACCTGTACGGTAACCATGCCAACCTCTCCTGTATTTTTATCGACAGCTTCTACCTCAAGCAGAAAGAACCCATCTAAGTCATCTTCTGTAAATAGAGCACTTGTTATGATTCGACCTGTATCTTCCTCTATGTAAAAGCTGTCAATAAATTACAGTTAATTGTAAATACCCTGAAGAATTTTACCTAGCAAGTACTGTCTTAAAACATGATTTCACCTAACAGGTTATGGGCACACTAGCTATTTAATATAAAGCAAAGATTGACTGAACTAGTGATTTCACCATGAAGGTACTGAGTAATTTTATCAAGCAGGTACTGCACAAAAACTAGTTAGTTCACCGCACATGTACAGGGCAAACTAGTAATTTTACCAAGCAGGTACTGAGTAAACAAGTTAGTTCACCTCCCATGTGGGTAAACTATTGATTTTACCAAGTAGTTACTGGGTAAACAAGTTAGTTCATTGCATATTTACAGGGTAAACAAGTAATTTTACCAAGCAGATACTGGGTAAACAAGTTAGTTCACCTCCCATGTGGGTAAACTATTGATTTTACCAAGTAGTTACTGGGTAAACAAGTTAGTTCACTGCATATTTACAGGGTAAACAAGTAATTTTACCAAGCAGATACTGGGTAAACAAGTTTAGTTCACCTCACATGTACAGGGTAAACTAGTAATTTCATCAAGGGAGGACAGCCTGACCAAGTAATTTTATCAAGCAGGTAATGGGTAAGTAATTTTACCTGACATGTACTGGGTAAACTAGTAATATCACCAACAAGCATATACTGTGTAAACTTGTAATTTCACCTAACTTGTTCTAAGTAAACTACTTAGCAGGTACTGGCAGAGCCTAGTATCTGTATCATACTTCAATGATAACAGTTTTAAATGTTTTTCAAGGTTTGAAGTTGTGTTGTTTTAACTTAGACCAATTGTGACTTTATCAGTTGTATAAGTGACTGATAAAGGATTGCAACATTATTAACAATGGTGTTTTGTCATCTTTACTGCAATCACATAGTGTGTGCAGTATTAACATGTCCAAATAATTAAAGGAAACACTCAAAAAATTAAAATATAAACCAACCCTACATTTAGCTGTAAAATATATCACCTTTGTAGGAAACTTTGCAAAAGTGACAATCTTGATTTATGTAATTGTTTTTATTTTAAACTGAAGCAGGAATTGAGATTAAATACACACAGTCCCTTTACATTTTTAAAGATAGCATGTGCACATGCAATAAAAAGCCAGAAATTGTCAAAATCTACCTTATACAGTACGGTAAATTTGAGCATCATTTTTGCCATAAAAAATAAACTTACACTCCTACTCTGTCATATTCGGTCATATATAAGCCAAATATTGACATTCATGCCACACTTTTATGGAATATTCAAAATGGAAGACCAAATTTCTTACAACGAATCCTCCAAAATGACATTTCCTGATTTCTCTTGGGTCTTTGTTACTATTGAAACACAGACATTCTCTACCTGTGGTTTCCAAGTCCAGTATGGCAGGAAAATGATCTTAAAATTTGCGAACTGATTGTCTTGTAATTTCACACCAAATCTGCTACAGATCTGGTCCATCTATTTCCATAACCAAGTATACAGAACAGGGTTTGTTTACCTTCCATGCTTCCCACAATGCATGCACATATTACAATTCCCAAGGGTTCATACTGTACTTACTCAGAAAGAGCAGAGGTAATAACTGCATCGTTTGATGAATTGAAGATTGCTCGTGTAATTCTGTACATGAACATGCCGCTACCACCAGCATCCGCATCCATGGCAGTAACTGTGATCACGGTTGAACCAAGAGGCGACTCAACGGGAATTCCTGTGAAAAAATAAACCAAAGAATAATTATATTCAGAAAAGGCAATAAAGCAATCTGGTCAACAATATGTAAGAAAAGGTTCATCAAATCAGTAGGAAACTGGAGTTGTAACTGGACAAACCACATTATGAGGCAAGCCAGGCCAAGTGGAAAGAAAATAGAATACTGCCCTGGAGAGAGAAACCTATGTACCCTATGGGTGGTTTCATGAGTGCAAAAGTCAACTGACTCAGTCACGGTCTGGAGGACAAACACATGCAGATGCTAAGTCATTTACTGAAGCAATGTGGCATGTGGCACAGTGTCCTCCAGACCTGTTCTGATGAGACACATTGGTGTACAGAACTGCAAACATAAAGCAAAAGGGTGGAAATGGAGAAAGGTTGGGTGGAGGGCATAAAGAGGAAACTGCCAAACATTTTATACATACATACATTTTAATAACCGTAATCACACTGGTCAAATGCAAACTATTTTGACCAAATCCAACACATATGGTATCATGTAGTGCCTTCCCTTCACAGCCTCAATTCTATTTGGTATTTAAAAAAACTTCATCTATGCAATCTTTTGACACTTTCATTCAGTTCTTTATTATGTTTGCCTCTGGGGCTATCTGCAGTTGAACCACATTTTTCCAGCAAATCTTAACATAGACCAAGCAAGTGTGTGGTCACAGCATCCATTTTCATTGCAAAATGTGCTGTTTTTATGTTAACTTTATACTCAATTTATTCAAAAGATATTGTAACTCAGTGGATAAAGAAAAAGGCATTCAAAGCAATGAGGATAAGCATATGGTAAGTTTGGGGTTTAGATTGCTACATGGATGCAATAGTAACACAGGGTTTTCCCATCTGACATGACTGTGTGGAAGAGATTCCACACTTGAGTTCAAACGGTGAACCACAGGGCACTTCACATTATTTTTAAGCAGAAGATATTTGTATGACATTATCACATAAATGAAACAATGCTGTGCAAAAAAAAAAAAAGAAAAAATGATGCATTTCCACAGCTTTGCATTGCAAGGTCAACACTTAGCTCTAATGTACCAAAAGTCACTCACAAAAGGGCACATTTTAGTACAATACCAGAATTTAACATGCATTATCACAATTTCTTCAATCAAAGTAAAATTTGCTCCAATACTGCCTAATGGCAGGTTCACACCTCCAATATTCCACTTTTTTTTTTTTTTTGGTGTCCCCCACCTCTAAACATCTCCCCAAGACCAACCAATAAGAGTACTGCATTGGAGAAGAGATTCAGCCAAACCACTACCACACATAAAAATGAAGCCATTACAAGTGTGTCTCACATCTGTGGTAGCTTATTTCTGTACAAGATCTGCCCTCAACACCTGAGCAGGGCAGCTAGGCCTTTTTCAGACTTCACCCAACTTTTCCTCCAACACTCAGCCACATTCTAAGCTATGTGATCTTACAAAATGGCACTCCATTTTCTAATTGACCACATAAAAATTTCAAGTGCTCATTTTTTGCGACTTCCTTTTATTGCGTTACATCACGTTGCATATTGTATCACATCTAGTTTAAAAAGCCAGAAGCAATAAGATTGTTGCGTACCCCATCATGGTTTCATGCTTAGTGTGAAAGGGCCACAACTCACTAAATGAGATTAGGAACAGACAATACTAACCTGTGACAATCAAAGGTTTTAGGAAGAAAGGGGGATTATCGTTGACGTCCCCTACCGGTATGTTAATCACTTTGATTGAGGTGTCTTTGACCACATCATATGGTCCTTGTGCTGTGTAGTTCCTCTCATTTGTAGCCTTGATAATAATAGTGTGCTCACCACTACTTTCACGGTCAAGTGTGCCTCTAACTGTGATTTCTCCTGTAATTTGGTCGATTTCAAATAAGTTGTCATCGTTACCAGCTGCAAAAGAAGGAAACCATTTTCATTGTAGTACAGTCAGAAATGTTTATATTCACTAAGGTAAGTGATTACTTCAATAGGCAGAGAACATGTAGATGGCTTAGGCAATCCTTGAATTTCCATATTTAACTTATGCAGACAATTTTTACAACCTAATCACATGACTTGAAATCATATACTGTCAATCAAGACAATGAAAAAGGTTTGATTCAGCCTTTTATGTCTACAAAATAATACTTAGAAGGATTCAATGACATTATCACCCAGGAGTATTGAGATGAGGTTTAATGAGGATGAACAATAGATTTAAAGCACACTGACCATCTGTCGAGTGGAAACATGGGTATATACAAATCCCCACTGTACTATTTATTACAATGAGGACAAGTTCTCCACCTCATCTCAGTAAATAGATAGCTAGGTACAAACTCCATAAGGATGATACATAAAATTTATGGTTCAACATGGGGTGCAGCTAATCACATTTGTCACACACCAAATCAGAGATAGTTAATTAAGAATAGGCATTTTTATGCAACTTTTGTAAGTAATGATACCAGCATTCAAACACATTTTTTAGTTTCAAACATTATGCCATTTTTACAGTTGACAATAGACTCAATACCCTAACACATTTTTGATACACCTTACAGTGCATTTTCTAATATTAAGATTAATCCAATTTCCAAAAACAGTTGAAGGATGACTCTGATTTTTTATTGTTTTAAAGGGAATCTTGTGACACATACCAGACTACAAATTACATTTTCACATTAATCATAAGTATTGCTACCTCTCTAAGGATAGTCCACTTCAATTTTAAGGCTTTTAAGCAAAATGACAAGTTTGTAAATGCTCTTGAATAGCAAACAGGGCCTCCATGCTTTATGATGACTGTGGTACAAAACATTACAGAATAATGACATTGAGACTATACTTACACACAATGAAATAATAAATAGTTGAGTTTACATCAGGATCTACAGCTGGAGTTATAACACCAATAACTGTTTGGTTCCTGACATTTTCAGGTACCCTGTTCAAATTTTGACGATCCTGCCAAAAAAAGAAAGGATGGAAAATCTTAGAACATGCAGTCAACAGTGATTGTATCTACTTCTTGGAGCATCTTCTATAGACCTGATATACTGACGACGCCACGTGACATCATTTTGAAGACAGCACCCTGCACACACAACAAAACTTTTGCACACGCTTGTAGTGCAGTTGGGCACATATCCGACCAGTACAAAAATCAGCTATCTTCATTTGTTGGTGTTAGTTACACTGATTTGTGCTTGCTTCCATTGGAGGGTGCACTTTCTGTTCTGTGACATCATATGCATAACTTCTATATGCTGCAAGTCTTTAACAACGCTTTCGCTATTAATACAGAAAACATAGCACTATTAGGAGTTGTTGGAAACAATATGCCTAGATTGTTTCCATGACATCAATTTCATTCAAAAATTATTTTCACCCTTTTTATGATATTTCCACTTTTTGGCAATATTGATGTGGATTTTATGATTTTATGCCAAGATAGGTCACTCTCCCCAGTGCTCAGTTATAACTTGCTATAGGCTTGACATAACCTAACCTGCACAACCGTAGGCTGCACTACATAACACTACATCACACTACACTCAACTACACACACTCTCCACAGCTCATCTCAGCTTCTCTAAAACCATTTAAAACTGAACTAAAACTCACATTATATACCTGCAGCTAAATACTATCTCTGCTGGACATGTCACTTTCACTGTAATTTTTCAATTTATACAGATGCACATAGATCTATTCATATCCAGACAGTACTGTATTATAAACAATTACAAATTCAACACTCACTTCCTGCACAAGAGTAACATCAGTACTGTACTTGATAGCAATGCTCACCTGGGTTTCAAAAGCCGGCTCATTGTCATTTTTGTCTGTAATTTCAACGATTACCTGCAGAGGAGTGGCTCTTGGATTGTCACCCTGGTCACTGGCTAACACAACCAGCTGTTTACAACAAAGAATACAGTATCAATTCTCAGAAACTTATGAAATAATCAAATTTTCATCAATTTTTTGCCATCCATGAAAAGAAATAAGAAGTCAGCTAGTTACCTTATACTGAACAGCCCAACCTTCTTTTGACATACCACATGGACCCAATGGCACTACAATTCATTGCACTCTCTCAACAATTAGACAATTCAATCACTATGTTCTGGACAAGAAAATATACTCCTCATTCCAAGCTCCTCTACATGGTAAGTAAATAAATCTTCATAACATTTTGTATTAAAATATTTGATTGATTTGATGAGAATGCTCTTGTTAAGTTGGGGTGCTTCTAGGCTGATAAATCTACTGTGCTTTACTGCACTGCACTGTTTTATAATGTGTTGGATTGTACTGTATTATTTGTATGCTGCACATCCCCTTTCACCTAATGCCCACAGTCCACAGCCACGTCATGTACATGTAACAATAGGCAAACTTACTAAATCCTAAAAGAATGCATAACAGCTGTAAGAAACACTTGTAGAAAACTAGTGTTAGACAGATAACCAGAATTCAATATCGGTATCGACCTATCACCGATATCCCTCCTGTATCGGCATTGGTAAAATTTGCCTAAAATGCCAATACTACCTGACTGATATTTATTTTCTCGTATCTCATAAAAACATGAAGTTATTTTAGTATCTTTGACTGAAAGTTCTAGATGTTTTGCCTCAAGAAAATGACACACCAACTAGTGGTAGTGTCCAAAGATTCAGTGTGTAGTATGCTTATTTCTCAAATAAATTGGCTGATATTGAGGATTGAAATATTGGTATCAGTAGTACAGGCTACTTGCAACAGGGTACAGCACTAGATAAAACTATTACTATATTACTTCTCTTGTACACAATGGTAAAGAACAAAATCTACTTCATGACAATAAACCCACACCACCAAATATTTTTGCTTCTAGTGTGACAGCAAACTTAGTTAATTTTCCTTCACAGAATGTTTGATGATATACAACTTAATCTTGATGTACAATGTGTAATATTAACACTGCTTTTTTCCACTTACAGTGTATTCTGATTTGGTTTCTCTATCAGCGGTAAAGTTTGCAAACAGCTCTCCTGAAGTTCGGTTAAGAAAGAAGAAGGTGTGATCATTAGGGCCAGCCGTGTAGAATTCATAAATAATCTGTCCATTGGTTCCAAGGTCCCGATCAGTGGCATTTAATTGAATGAGGAAATATAGAGGTGGTTCATTCTGTAAGAAATTTAAGCAATTATGATCATTTCAAGAGAAAAATTCTGATATGGATAATGGAAACAAAACAATGCATGTACATACGAGACACTTCAACATTTCACTTTCATGAGAAATGTTGCATACATACTGGCTTTTTTGAGAACTAATACAAAGACACAGTTAAAAGTCTAGAAAAGTCTTCACATTCACAAACATGTAATATACAAAGAAGATTAAAGGTACGGCACACACATATTACTTATTTCCAGAAATTCTTCTTTAAACATTTATGAGTTCTATTTTTTTCTTCCTTTGAAAGTATACAGCAATGATTTTCCAGATCATAAATCAATGAACAATAGGGCTATGCAAAAAAAAATATGTACATCTCTAGCTTAAAGATGATACTGTATTAAACCCTTGAATCAGTTGACAATTACTTTTCTAAATAAATATAAAACAAATTATGTTGATGTGCACACAAAGAATATATGCCATTTACTTCAATATCTACTGATATTCACTGAACATGTCAGCATTAAGTACAAGTCTTGAACCTCACCTCTGGTAGTTGCAAAGTTTCCCCTGGCCTAGGGACAACAAAGACAGGAGCTTTGTCATTTTCATCACCAACAGTAACAGTGACAGTGACATTGGAGTATCTGGAAGGGGTACCTTGGTCATAGGCTTCCACAACCAGAAGGAATTCTGTGACTTGTTCGTCAAGGGATGAGACTGGTCTGTTAATGGTCAGCAGGCCACTATTCTCATTGATACTGAAAATATCTGTGACAAAGCAATCACAAAAATCAAATTTGTATTGATTCATTCCAAAAAATATCAAAAAGAAAGAAAAATTGGAGGTGTAGCTCCACCACATGTTTAGGACGTATTTAAAAGATGATGTGAAGGATTTCATGTGCTGACTACCAAGTTTACCAAGAAGCTCGAAATTCAATTATCCTCACAATTCCACTCGACGGCAAATTTCATTTAACTTGGGAGCACTGCTAGACAACAAATTTATAACAATTATCCCCCAACTATCCTGACTGACAAATCTTATAAACTTGTATATTAACATTGTAAATGTGAATACAGCTAGACAACAAATTTATAACAATTATCCCCCAACTATCCTGACTGACAA
>WURT03125042.1:0-11655 GCA_009936505.3 Holothuria glaberrima | reverse complement strand
AGCTTTTATCTTCTCACCACAACGCATCCACATACTAAGTATGAAATCTATCCAAGCTTCCTAACTTGAGATATCACGTTAACAAGGTTTTAAGTTTTTTATCACTGGTGACCCCAGATGCCCTTTGACCTCCCCAAAAACAATAGGGCACACCTTCTCACTATGACGCATCTGTATACCAAGTTTAAGTTTAGTTCATCTTTCCCGGGTTGATGCTACAGCACACCAAAGCAAGCGTCACAGACACACACACACACATACACGCACACATGCCCACACACACAATTCAACCTGACTACATAGGTTCCTTTGCTATTAAAGCAAGGAACCAAAAGTCTGACAAATGCAATGTTTTCCTTTAATTATCTGTTGGGTAATAAATTGGACCAAGTTCCTCACTAAAATTCACAGAGTGGTTTATTAAAACAAAGAATGGACAGATAAGTAGGATTTTATTACATCCCACCTCCATGTGTGAGGTCTGGTGAGTGCTATGTGATTTCTAAGCAGGCTACGTTCTAATGTTTAAATTACATCAATATGGACCTGTGACCTCTATAATATCATCAGTGACACATACACATATTTTCATGGTTAGTTACTTACCTATCAAGATGAAGTTTACTAACCTTAACAGAAGGAAAACTAGCTGATGCTTTCCATACAGCACCTTCATGGCTTACTAAGTCAAGAGTAAAAAATGCTCACATGTACCACTGACCACAATGCCCATTAATTGACCATATAGATAATACCAGGCAAGCAGCATAGTATGAAGTCACAGTATAGCTCCCTGCAGACGAGTCTCCTAGCACCTTTCCTGCAATTTTCTGGTCCACTAGGCCAGACTAGTGTTATTTGATTGTGGCAACTAATGAAGCTTCAATACCCTGAAAAAGGCCCAGAAATCAGGGTTTTTGTAGGATCCGGGAAATTTGCGAAATGGGGGGACTTTGTTTTATACACTTTTTTGCCCCTAAATACAAATACACACACACCTTAACACACAGACAATCAACCACTTCCACATAACTTCACATTTCTGATATTAGTTAAGGTAACATCTCATTTCCCTACACATAAAATGTAGGGAGATGAGGCAATCAGACTCTTGTTGAAAGCTTACGTGATTTGTCTGCATATCCAGCCTGGAAGCGTTTTCTATAGTACAAATCAGAAATATGTGCACCTGAAATGGGAAAGTTTAATTTCATTAAGGTAATAATGGATCTTTCTTCTGCAAAGTTCCAGTATGATGTACTTAAAGGTGACAGATAAAATGGAGGTGACCACTATAGATTGCCAGAAATAATTTCAGTTCCCCACATTACGTGAAATTGCCCTTACTCAAATCGCCTACCACTGTTAGCACCTATAGATTATAGCCTAAAATTTTGAAAAATCAATAAAAATATTATAAAACCTGATAAGCATCCCAGTGGCTATAATCTGTATGTGTGAACATACAAGTAAAATCCTGACTTGTCGGCCAGAGGTCGGGTTTTGCACTGTTCAGTAGTAAGCAATTTGAGAAGGGAGATATCACGTAATGTAGCTTGCACGGTGTGTGCACAAATGGTCAAGCTGGCCAAATCCAGCAGTTTAAAATGCACTAGAAGGGGCGATAATCTGTATTTTACTAGTGTAACTACTGCATGTACTGACTATGGTAGGATTCACTGTTGAGAACACTTCATTGACCCAGCCACTGTATTTTAGTTCTATTGAGCTGCAATGCTAGTCAAGAATGGGTACATTCTGTATGCAATTTAGTACCAGTTGTGGTATAAAGTGCAAACCAACTATGTATGCAAACACTCAACTAGACATCATGTAAAAGGTACATGTGATCCATCAAGGATTCCTTTCTCGAGAAGTTGTATTACAAGGTTTCATAGGATGGAGAGCCTTCTCCCACATGTCAATGCACTTGTAGAATGAAGTGCTTCCCCCTATAGGTCAATACAATAGGATGAATATGTACTCCCATAGGTCAATCAAATAGAATGGAGTCACACCAAGATGATCCCACAGAACTGACAGTTGTAAGAGTTGGCAATGAATAGGGAAAGTCTGGCAATGAATAGGGAGGATATGCCCTTCACTGCCACTTATTTTATGGCCTTCTCAAGGTCGACTGGTACTGTGTATATTATGACACAGGGGTTTTTTCAAAAGAAAACATTTTTCAATAATATTATTGAAAAATTCAGATTGTATGGAAAATTTACACCTTCCTAGATCTAATTTTTGTCAAATTCAAGCCCACAGAACGTTATAAATGATAGAAGTAAGCAATAAATCACAATAAATTAACACCTGTTCGACAACTATTAAACTTACTCCCTGCTGTCAAGAGAGTTGGCACCACAGAATTCTGTGGTTAGTAATTACTTAGTAAATAAAATTGAAAATTTGTAAAACGACCTGCTAGGTCAATAAAACTCAAATTGGGGAGTAGGTGCAGTTAGGGAACACATACTCTTTTATGAGGTTTGCTTTATGACTAAATAGATTTTAGGCTGAAGTGTATTTTATTGGTTTGTACGACTGTGTGTTCTGTGGGAACAACCTCTCATGGTGTGTATAACTCCCAAAGCTAGGTCAATATAATAGGGTGGAGTGCATACTGCACAGATCAATGCAATAGAATGGAGAGCTTACACAACAGGTTGATGCGATACGATGAATTGCATATATTACTCCCACAGTTCAATGCAACAGGATGGTGTGCTTATACTCCCACAGGCCCATGCAATAGAATGGAGTGCTTACTCCACAGGTTAATGCAATAGGATGGAGTGCTTACTCCACAGGTCAATGCAATAGAATAGAGTGCTTAATACTCTGCAGGTCAATGCAATAGGATGGAGTGCTTCCTCTGCAGGTCAATGCAATAGGATGGAGTGCTTCCTCCGCAGGTCAATGCAATAGGATGGAATGCTTAGTCCACAGGTCAATGCAATATGATGGAGTGCTTATTCCACAGGTCAATGCAATGGGATGGAGTGCTTACTCCACAGGTCAATGCAATAGAATAGAGTGCTTACTCCACAGGCCAATGCAATAGAATGGAGTGCTTACTCCACAGGTCAATGCAATAGAATGGAGTGCTTACTCCACAGGTCAGTGCAATGGGATGGAGTGCTTAGTCCAGAGGTCAATGCAATGGGATGGAGTGCTTAATCCACAGGTCAATGCAATAGAATGGAGTGCTTACTCTGCAGGTCAATGCAATAGAATGGAGTGCTTACTCCACAGGTTAATGCAATAGAATAGAGTGCTTAATACTCTGCAGGTCAATGCAATAGGATGGAGTGCTTAGTCCACAGGTCAATGCAATAGAATGGAGTGCTTACTCCACAGGTCAATGCAATAGAATGGATCCGGTGCTTACTCCACAGGTCAATGCAATGGGATGGAGTGCTTACTCCGCGGGTCAATGCAATGGGACGGAGTGCTTACTCCACAGGTCAATGCAATAGAATAGAGTGCTTAATACTCTGCAGGTCAATGCAATAGGATAGAGTGCTTACTCCACAGGTCAATGCAATAGAATGGAGTGCTTACTCTGCAGGTCAATGCAATGGGATGGAGTGCTTACTTCGCAGGTCAATGGAATAGGATAGAGTGCTTACTCCGCAGGTCAATGCTATAGAATGGAGTGCTTACTCCGCAGGTCAAAACAATAGGATGGAGTGCTTACTCCGTAGGTCAATGCAATGGGATGGAGTGCTATACTTCGCAGGTCAATGCAATAGAATGGAGTGCCTAATCTGCAGGCCAATGCAATAGAATGGAGTGCTTACTCTGTAGGTCAATGCAATGGGATGGAGTGCTTACTCTGTAGGTCAATGTAATAGGATGGAATGTTTACTCCACAGATCAATGCAGGTGCATAGCCAGGAATTTGCCAAGATGGGGGCAAAACCTTTAGGTAAAATCTATGCGTAGCGCCACCATGGGTTGGCGCGACAGGTACGAGAAAATTTTGGCCAAAAATGCCTCCCAGATCACTGGAAATGGCATTTCTGAGGCCTTGTATTGGCCTGGGAAGTGCCAGTTACAATAGCGATATCATAAAAACTCATTAAAAAATACATAAATTATGCTCAAGGGGGGTGGCTGCTCCTTTGCCACCCCCCTTGGCTACGTGCCTGGGTCAATGCAATAGGATATGGCCTCCTGACTCACACTCAATACAATAGGATAGTGTTTAGTTCTATAGGTCAAGGCAATAGGGTAGAGTGATTCCTACAACAGGTCAGTGCAAACATCTGTACCATATGACATCCTGTAAAGGAATACCTGATACATGTTCATTTCACCAATATGTAGTGTGACATACATGCATTGACACATGGAATATGAGACATCAAAATATTTGACTAGCCTACGGTCTCCAAGCATGTTGATCCATCCAAACTTTGAAGCCAAAAACCAGCTGAAACTGACCTTATGACAGATATGTGAACAGTGTAGTTGGAAGGGCATTTAAATTCTTTTCCTTTTGACCAACTCCTTTCACATCACGGATTTTAGTCAGTTCCAACAGATTTAAGTCTGCAAAAATTTTAAAGCAAATGTAACTTCAAATGCAAATTTTCTAGAAGAGAAATGATCATACAATTCCCCGCTGCCAACTACAACGATAGTTTTGTACGACCTAAATCACTAAAGTAAGCTCATGTCCAGGGATTCATATACCCAAGATCTTTGGAGTGCCAGGCCTTTTCGTGATCGCAGACTGCAGGTGAAGGGCCAGTTACACAGGCTTAATATTGGGAAATTTCCACATTGACAGATTCGGTTTGGAGGGAAACTTTCACAAATATGCCTGAAGCTGATCAGACTAGAATTCAGTTTCCTAAACATTTTCATAGGGTGCAGTTTCTACAAAAACAAGCTAGCCTTCAACAAAGGATCCCAGTGGAATGTGAAAATCTCCCAGCTGTATATCCACATGCTGACCATTGTTTACAGCACACTGACTATAGCCCAACCACATGATGCAATTACCAGACCACTGAATTATCAGACAAATGGTGGGTTGATAATTTAACTTGCGGCATGAACTAGCTTCTGGGGAAGAAGAACCTTATGGCTGAGGTGGATATATCTGAAGCAGCTCATAGTTTTGCCAGAAACGAGATACTTCTCCCTTGATCCATTACTGCATACTCACCTGAGGAAGCTATTTGTCCAGTGACTAATTGGCATCCATGTTTACTATTGCTAAGCACACTTTGTGTTAAGAGAGTAACAGTGTAACAAATCTGCTTTATATCTATGAGGATAATTCCTCTTGGAGTATAAGCAAATGCGGCCACAAATAAATTGTTTTTTCCTCCCAGTAGCGCCCAGTACCTCATACAACATGTTGCAACCCTGCATTTGAGTGGCATTTTTCGAGTCTAAACTTCAAAAACATTTAAGCATTATACACATGGGAATAACAGTGTGCTAAGCAAACAATGGTCATGCAACGTACTCACGAAATGCTGCTATTAAAATTTTGTCACTCCAATGAGCTTCTTTGCCAAAGGCTTTTCAGATCACTCATGCAAGATAATAATTATTTAGCCAGCTAACTATTGTAATTGTTTTGTGGTCAGAAGAAAGTATGCTGCATTGTTTAGTGGAGAAGTTGCACCATACCAACATTATTTAGTATAAGGCCTATTTTCCTCATAATCTCTGTAAATACAGAGATCGCCCCTTTTGCATAAGACCATCTTACCTTTAATTATTCAAGTTCTAATCTAAACATAAAACAAACCTGATAACTGATCTGAAAGTGACTGTTCTTCCATAATGGGAACTGCAACAGAAAAAAATTCTCTTTTAGGTTTGTTGGCACAAAGCATAGTTTGATCATTCTGTGCACAAAAGCTTTCACTTAATACCTTAATCTGAAGCACTGATCACATCAAGTTTAGGACGAGTGTAAAAAACAGTAAAACTATTGGATCAGGGGCTGTATAGTTTACAGATGCATAATAGCAATTAGTGAGTACATATAATATCTTACACATGGTTGTGCTCACAAGTTTTCAGTAAAGTTGGGTGAAAAGGCTGATACACATGGTCGGGAGGGGATATGCTCAAGTGACAAGGAAGTTTTACCTCCTACAATGTTCTTCCTATAATATCCACATTCACTTAGTGAGTATGAGGACTGTCAGAGTTCCATTCTTGAGATTTTTTGTTAAGGGGCTAGGTGTAACAAACACACACACACACATGCACACTACCACCATATAGACACTTTGTACAACAATTACTGACAGAGTTGGTGGTTGCATGAATGAAGGATGAATATTTGCCAAATTCCATGTCAGAATTCAATGACCTTTGATGGACAGACTTTCTGCAGGTCAAAAAACCTTAGTGCCAGATTAGGATCTCTTAATCCCCAATTTTGCACATCTTTTATGTGGTCTCACGCACCTCACGCTCGGGGTAACACTGTGTTACCCTGATCGCGAGTAACTTGAGAACACCCGTTTACTCGAGGTCAGTGTTAAAATTTTGATCCACCTCTGAACAGAGGATTCTGCGGTTTTAAACACTGTGTTTGTGTAAGCAACCATACATCACAGGTACACAGCTGTGTGATCTCAACTCCCAATCTGCTATGTACACACTACACAAACCGGTATTGCAGTGGGTAAACTATCGTAAGTTGTTGTGTGGTTGCTTGAGATTCCTTACTATTTGCCTTGGAGATGGCAAATTATTCGAGAAGGATATTTCATCAATTTTTACCTTCTTCTAAATGCAGGTCCATAGCCAGACACAGCAATAAAAGGGTTAGATAATTTCTAGGCCCGGCGAAATATGTTTTCGGAGGCCCAATACTTGAAATAAAATGCATTATAAAGCAATGGTAATTTCTTATTTTCTGGGGAGGTGAAAAATTCAGGGGGCTTTGCCCATGCCCGCCGATTCTCCTTGGCTAAGGACTTGTCTTAAAGACACATTTGTAGAAAAAACTAACAGTGTTCGAGTTCGACTTTTGATTTTGTACAGTATAGGCAATGCACATTTGTGGCATTTCGCAGGAATTTTTGTCATGGTTATTTCCAAGTTGTTAGCGAAGGTGAATCGTTAATTAAAGGCTACAATGGAAATCTTATGGCAAAGTTTGGTGTTTTGCCTTTCATTTGTTACCGCAAATTCGAAGGAAAAAACTGAGCGGCAAAACATGGACTGTCCTAATTTGTTTGGACTCGAAGAAACTTCAATTGAATCCGAATGTTATACGGTATGTAGCATCCATGCTGCTCGGCAAGCACCAGCAATGTAAGACCAAGATCGAGTTGGATAAAGCTGGGTACATCAACAGTATTTAAAATGATGAGGACAAATTTTAGGCTAGGCCGCCCACAAAGCTCTAGGCATTCCAGCAGCATGGGCGTGTGACTTGGGTTGACAGGAAGTGTAGCCTTACTTCTACCCCCCTATGGTATTTTTATTTCCGCTGTAGCCTGTAAAAGATTAACATAAAAATTTGGAGATAAGCAAGAGAAAAATTCGCAAAGAAACCGGCTTCCGTAACAACCTAATCAACTGAATCTGGGGTACATGGGAACAAGCGCTGCAATTCACAGTGTTAACCTGCAGTTTTGCCTTGGTATAAACACAAGCTAACACCGGTCAACGTGGGATACTTGGGACCATGGTACTTGAGTGAGCAAACACACTCAAGCATAAATAGATTACTCTGTGGAAATACAATGGTAAAGTAAATATCTGCTGCAGGACCTGCTTCATGGTCAAGTGAGCAATTTGCCAACCAGACAGGATTACCTGACAGATAGTTAAAACTTGACTCACTGTAGCAGAACAGAAATGTGGAGACTAGCACAGTACCCTTTGGCACAATCTCCACACGAACACATTTCCCAAAACCTTCCTATGACAAAACTTGGCAACAGTTGTCATCAAAACCAATTAGATGCTTTTTCAAGCATTTGTCAATAGTCCTAAAGGTTGGCATTTTATGGCAGTTTATCTCAGGTTCAACTGAAATGTGATCTATAAATCTTCAATGACCATGAGTAATTTGATCCCTTTTACCAGCACTAATTTCAATTACACCTCTATGTTCCAACGTCTTGTTGTTCCGACGTCTCTACATTCCGAATGTGTGCATGAAGAACAGTGGAAGCTTGGGGGCTTGTTCTACCTAACCTTTTCTCTAACACTAACCTCAATGCAGACTTTCCGGAACATAGAGAAGTCGGAAGGGACGTCGGAATAGAGAGCTGTCCCCCTAATTTCAGGGCAGAATTGTTGTTGTTAGTTGTAATATAAAACCCTCCGGTGCTGGGCTACTGTTGTACCCAAATAGTCATCAAAGTTTGTAACAAAGCTGCTGCTCATTGGAGCAGCTAATTGAAGTAATGAAGCAATGGTTTGGCATTATAATTGGGAACAGCAGTTTTCCCCTAAAACTGAGGTAGCAGTTTGACTGATTTGAGCAAAGGCAAATTTTGTCTCATGAAATGCTTTGATATATACACCATCACACTTTCTCAGTTTTTTTTTTATTAAAAACCAAAACTGCTTTGACTATGAAAAAGCACGATCAATCCAGTTTCTAATAATAACAGCTATATGGTATACGTCATAAAGAAAGATAAGTTAGTTAGATGAGGTTTTACGGCCCAGTTTCTAACCAATTGGTTTAACTCGGGCCGGCCACAGCCTTTTTTCCAGTTGTGGCTCACTGGCTTGTTTTCCCTACTCAACTGCTTATGCTAAGCACCAAGCACAATGGCACTAGGTTCCATTTTTAAAGTCTTCGGTATGACCCAGCCAGGATTCGAACCCTAACTAACATAAAAAAAGATAACGAAATACACAAATGTGGATTTGAGTGTATAGTGGTATTGTGTATAAATGTTACATCCCTACCTTGCCAGTCATCACCATAGCATGCACTCTGGGCCACTACATGTTTTACATGTCTTTTACCTATCAAAGTAATGACTATGAAGCATTACCATTATGACTTACAATCTTAAAATAAATTTGTAACAAATATGAATTCTGTGCTACTTTATAAGATACTTTACGATATCACAATATTGATGATCACATTTTTGATTCCTTGCCAAAGGCTAAGAATCTATGTAAACATTCTGGCAAGTTATGTATGCATGTGGGTGTGTGCACATGTTTTTGTGACACTTAATTGGCTTGTCTAAAACACAATACCTCCAGAAAGCTATATGAGGTCACTAGAGGTTAAAACATTAAAACATTGAAAGCACACAATATTTCAGGCGGTAAATGGATACTCTATAATTGGTATACAGATCTGTAACTAAAAGAGAGAGAACCCTCTAGGTTTTTTGTAACTACACTAGAATGTTTACACTAAGGTGGTGAATGATGAAGCTCGATCTGTAAACATGACTCATCAAAGTTTTATCTTTGAGATATCATGTTGACAAGGTTTCCTTGTTTGAAAGCAGCTGGTAACCTTGGCTCACTTTGCATAAAAAAACAGGGTGTTCTACTGGACATCACAAATCATATAAAAGATCATGTGTGAAGCATCAAGGATTTCCTTCTGGAGAAGTTGTGTTAAAAGATCAGAGAGGTATGTACATCAGTAAGTTAGCTCAATTAATGACCTTTCTCCTACACCAAGACTGACACTGTCAGGCTTCTTTCACTCAACATGAGGCATCCAAGTATGAATTACATTTGCAAATGCATTTCTTGATATTACCTATTTACATTGTTTCATCCAAGCTTCCTACCTTGAGATATCATGCAGACAAAGTTTTAAATTTGACCCCGGTGACCTCACATGACCTTTGACCCCTACCAAAAACAATAGGGTTCTTCCTCTTAATATGGGTCATCTATGTACCAAGTTTGAGAACTGTCTGAGTTTCCCTTCTTGAGATATCGCGTACACAAGCTAAGCTTCACAAACACACCCACATACACACACATACAAGTAGGTTTTACATACAAACCTCATTGTTATCTCCTTTGTGTTTGCTTCCTTAACCCTAACCTTAACAATAGACTGTCTATTGTTGAAACTTTCGAGGACTTGAGAAATCTACTGAATTTCTTTCAGAGGACCTGAAAATCCATTGTTTAGGTCCTCAGTCTGAACGCCAAACAAACTCCTCCACACACATGCATAGGCAATCATGACCACATAGGTTTCTCTTAAATCAAAACCAGTTATATACAGTAAACTTTTCATTCCTTGTTGATGACCACATAAGCAACAACTGCACTTTAATTGATTACCAAACAATGATCATGGAAGGTCTTCAGCAAAGAAGCCCAGTAGAGTGTGAAAATCTAGCAATTTTCCTTAGGTCGACTATTGTTTGCTATAAAGCGCACTGACCAGTCTGCATGATGTGATTATCAGACCCCTGGATTGGTTTTTCCAAGACCAATCCCATACAAATGTTATAAATTGTATAAAATTGATGTATGAGTATCTGGTAGAGGAATAGCATCTGAGGTGGATGTCTGAAGCAGCTGATAGTACTACCAGAAAAGAAATACTCATCTCCTGATCAATTATTACACACTCACCTGAGCAAGATATTTGTCCAGTGACTTGGCACTGTTTACTAGCTGGGCACATTTTGTGTTATGAAAAAAAATACAGTGTATCAAATCTGCTATCTATGAGGATAACGCCTCTTTGAGTATAGGCAACCGTGAAAACAAAGCATACCCCTTTTTCTACCAGTAGCTCATGCAGCTTGGTATAACCCTGCATTTGTATAGCTCTGGTCAAGTCCAAATAAAGCGGGAGATAATCTCATTACACACTTGGGCTGGCTAGATTGCTCACCAAACAATGGTGCACATGATGAAATCTTGTTGTAAGGAGATTTTCACTCTCTTATGGGCGCATCTCAAAGGCTTCTCAGTTCACTCATGCTTGGTTATTATTTAATCCTTCAACTGGATTGGTATTTTTGTAGTCAGTAGCAAGGGACAAAAAGAATGCTGTAAACTTACTGGAGAAGTTGCTTCCTATGAACATTATTTAGTATAGGGCCTTTTTTCCTCATAATCTCCTTATGTACATTGTTATCTCCTTTGTGCAAGATCATCCTACCTCATTTAAATTCCAATATCATTATAAAACAAACCTGATGGCCGTTCCAACGATGTCTGGGGTTCCACCATAATTGTATCTGTAACAGAAAAAGTCTTTTTTAGGTTTGTTGGCAAAAAGCATAGTTTGGTAATTTTGTGAAAACAAAACTTCCTTCAATTAATACCCTTCAATGAAAGCATTGATCCATATTAGTTTTAGAACACATGTGCAAAAAAATAAAACCATTGGATGAGGGGAGTAGTTTTCAGATTCTTTTAACTGCAATTAGTGAATGTGTAGATTTTCATGTCTTGAACCACTGACTTCTACTCAGGAAATGCAACAATCTTGAAAACTTTTAATATCAATGTACTTGTTTTAATATCCATTAATTCATCTATGAATTCCTATAATATGGACTGGATACTAGATGTTAGAAACAACTAACTAGAGCAGCCATACTGCTGAAGCTCACACAAATGTATGCTATGGAAAATGACCATGTTCATAAATATGGACTTTTGTTTTATAATAGTGTGGATGGAAAAGCGTGGTAA
>WURT03125031.1:0-11655 GCA_009936505.3 Holothuria glaberrima | reverse complement strand
TCTTGAATAGCTCACTGTGATATTAACTTGCATCATAGACAATTGGAATGGTAATGCTTTGAACTTAAAATAGCTTAATTCTATTATTTTGTCTGGGGGAAAAAGAGAACATTCCTTACCTTGCTTTTGAGATTTGGTAGGGGGTCTCAATTTCTCAGTTTTGCAGTTTAATGTTGGGAAAGAATGCGTTTGTTTTGATCATGTGTGTTACCTGCAATCGCACAATGCAGTGGTGTACACAGTATTTTAGTTTTCCCGGGAGGGACGTGTCCCCTAAATACCCTTAATTTTGCACTATTCGTGTAATATGTATATGGGGGAGTTGAGGGGGGTGTGACACAATGCTCCCACCCTCTTACACCAAAGATGTTCTACAATATAGTTATAAAATTGTCCAAATACAACTATCTTTTTATAAACTAGTACTTCCCTATATTATGATCACTTAAACCTCAATGCATTTCTTGCTTCAGAATTAGCCTTTGATAGATCTTTTTAAAATTTGGTGAAACTCTCATCATTTTGGTTCAGTTTGAGCTAGTGCACCATTGGTGCTCTAGTTGGGTGTGACTTAGAGCTGCTGCTACACTGGAGGGATTGTCTCTGGGATGATTTACTGTTGAGCAGGGGTAATATTTGTAAAAATTTTGAGGATTATCATTAGTGAAAAGTGCTATATAAAAACAAATTATTATTAGGGTACGGTCACCATTGTAAGTTCATGTGTTGTTAGTGACTATGGACAGCAAACTCTTTTGCCTCCCAGCAACGTGACTACACTAGTAATACACTGAATTCAGTCCAGGATAATGCCTTCTGGGTGGAGTTGGTGTGGTGGTCGAGTGCACTGCCTTGCATATAAGAGTTTTCCAGATCAAATCCTGGTGGAAACACTTGGAAATTTTCTGCAGACTAAAAATAACTTGTTCAGCATAGCTGTTCACAGTGATGCTAAGGTTGTTTAAATTGGTGAATTTTAATTGGGTATCTGATTGTCAGTTTCAGGAAGTTGTCTATTTCAGGAAGTTGTTGATTCATGGTAGTAATTGCTCACTTTGCTCAGTTCAGTTGTCAAGCAGTGGTGCAGAGTAAGGAATCCCCACCCCTCTCAGCCTTTGGGAAAGCGGCTAAAGACTGGTGATACACTCACGCCCATCAGATGGGGACATTAAATGGTGGTCCTGGGAGCAGGATCGGGAGAGATTAGTAAATGCCTGCCTCATTAACCTCAGAGCACAAATCGTAAAGAGAAGGTGAATCTTGCCAGTGTGCATCCACCCTCACTCTAGTATAAGGTCCTTGATGAGCCAATTGGCTTCCTAATGCTCACACAGTAAACTTCAAATCTATGGTTTCAGTGGCAAATTCCTATGGAGAAACCATGCAAATGCCCCCCTATCCCTTCTTTAAAATGTTTATATATGCTGGTCTAAAATACAGAAACATGATCCCTCCCAAAGTGGAGGGAGAGGCTGGTCCACCTACAAGACGCTACTACTTTCACTGAACTAGTATGCACCATACTCGTATGAACGGGAGGGGGATGGGAAAGGGACTGGTCTGGAGTTTGGGAAAACCTATTTCTTGGGCAAATTTTGGGAGAAGTGGGACAATTTCTGTTAATAAGGGTCTTTCATGACAAAAAGGGCTACCCCCTCCTCCCGATAGAGAAAAATGTCCTGCATATTCATGGTATGCAAAATGGGTATTTCACCTGTAATGATGAAATAACAGAATGGGCAGCTGAAATCTTAGTCTTCATTTTAGTAAACAACTTTCAGCCATTTAGATTTGACATCATCAAGGAAACTTGATGAAATTATTAATGTTTTCATAAACTTTGTAAGATTGATTGCTTAAAGCAATAAATTTAAGATAAGTGTACATAGATGTATAAACCAAACTGACCTCATAAAGAAATTGCCTGTTTTCAGAAGGAAAAAAATTCAAACAAAAAAATTCTTGAAAGTTGTTTGTTTGAGACTAAATCACTTCAAGTCCAGTTGTGATGAATATGGACTTTGGGAGGGGAGAGGTCTATTTATTAGTAATATTAACAAGTTTTCTATTCAATATTTTGTTTTGGTCTCCAGAAAGGGAAGCTTTGGTATCACTTGTGGTTTATATTTTTAAACCAATAGTAGTGTCATAACTGTGACCCTAAACTGTGACAGTGCATGAAACCAAGATCACTTTAGCAGCTGCAAGCTTTGAAGATGCGCTTCAATGATAATTCTGCTGTTTTGGTATCATGGTTGACTCGTTCTTTTCACCAAGCCTTGATTCATCATTCATCATTGTACAATTGGTGTTTTGTGCCTGTAACAGCTTGGACTGGGAGGGGGGGATCTTTCATTTTAAAGTTATTATGTCTGTGTGAGTGTAGTAACTGTGTTTAAGTCAATGTTTGGTTCTGTTATGGTGCCCCTATCAGTTATCGTGCATATGTACATTGCTATAATTATATGTACTTTAGACATCTTTCTTACTTCACTTCAACTTGCACTTGGCAGCCCTGATATCTCAGGAAGTTTTGTATTCTTTTGAAGTTAATTTTAGTAGCTATACATATGGTAGCTAGCATCTGTTACATGATGAAATATCCAATGAACTTGTACTTTAATATTTTTTATAGAATGTTTTATGGATGAATCCACCAACCTAGATGTACTTCATACAGTGCTTTTAGGACCTCACATTTCAAATCGGGATTGTGGTACACTAGCTTTTCATACCTTTACATCCACTCTGTAGGATACTGAACAAAAGGCAATTCAAAATAATGCAGTTCGGTATTAAAATGCATTTACTGCTTTACAGCTAATTAACAGTTCCTTCTACCAAAATTTCAAAATTATACAACATTCATTAGTATTCTAATGAATACTAGTTTTAGAAGAAAGAGACTATTGCCTGGTTTCAGGGGTCAGTGTTGAAATGTCAAATGATTACAGTAAAGCTTAATATCTGTAACCTGTTAATGCGATATAAAGCTAGTGTTTCTTCATAACCTTACAAGGATGTTAAAGTGGTATTGCTAAACATACATTTAAGACTTGGAACAATCTGTGAATATCTTAGCAATAGAATGTCAGTTATATTCAACTTACTCAATGTTTGATGTGATTTTTACAATCATGCCTATAGTGAGGGCTAAAGAATCTATCAATTGAGGGCACTCTTAGCAGACCAGTAAGTGTTGTGCAAGGCTTAAATGTCTAATGCTGTCAAGTTTTACAGGGCTTTCCAGAACCTCACCGGGCCATTTGCAAACTTTAACACTGGTCCAGGTCTCACTACATAAAGGAGAGATGCTGTGGTGAAATGTTTGTATAAGTATAGTACAGTTCAGTGACGTCTGATAGGTACCCTGCTCACAACTGCCTACAATAATTCAAATATACTGAAAGCTTTGAAATGAAGTTCAAATGTAAAGATTATAGTTGTCTTGGCAATGGCAATTGAAATAATTCTTCTTGAGTAATCTTTCATGCATGCATGCATACAGAATTTAGTAACACAAAATGAAGTCTTTCACTTCAATAAGCTTCTGACAATAAAAAATTAAGAAAAAAAAAATCCCACCAAACCAGACAAAATCCTTTTTCACAGTTTCAGTTGTGCACAAACTGATCTTTATTTCTTGAGATAAATATTATCCATAAAATACAATAAAATCCGAGTTCTAAAATGAATTGTTTGGGTGACTACAATGTTACAAATAGCCATGTGACATATTTTCCAATAAAGCCCACTCATTAGTTTGATATGATGGTCTTAGAACATTTTACAATTAACTCAGAGGAAATCTGACTCCCTGACTAGCCATCTTGTGTTTCACAAATAAAAGAAACAATTGAAATCATGATTAATGCAGAATACATTAAAACTATTAGCATTACTTGTCATGTAAGGTGAACTGAGTGGTAGCACCCTCACCATACATTAAGTTAAGCTTGAATCTTTCAATAATTTTTAAGTAATTCTAATGCAATGCTTATTCCCCAAACTTAGATGATAAAAGAATGAATATCCACATATATACTGTACACTCCCATGGAAATAGCAGCCTGAAAATTAGGTTATAACACTTACAAACCATGGACAGTTAGCCCTTAAACAGTCTTTACTGCAAATTTTGCCAAAAATATTGCAAAGCCATACCCTGAGATCATGTCCATCATTGTGTCTAATGTACATTTCTGAAAATGGCACTGATGTAAGCAGCAGAATGAGCTTGTTTTCCTTTCAATTTGGAAATGACCTATCTGCTGGTAACATGGCATGCCACACATGGTCACATGGCATGCAAAACATGGTCACCTGACATGCCAAACATTGTCACTATCACATGATGAACTGATTATGTTAAAATATCCACTTGAGTTCCTTCCTTGCCAAATTACACAATTTGATGACAGGTGGAAAACAATACCACATGCAGAGACATTTAATCCAGCTCCAGGAAACCCTAGCCACAGCATGCAGAGCATACAGAGGGAGTTTTGTTTACAATCCTGCCCAATCCACTGTGTAATTGTTTGCAACCTAAGTGGAATGGAATATAGGTGTGGTGATAAAATTAGATCTCTGGCGGTGACATAGGAAATTTGATATACCTCACTGGGACAATAGAAAAGTGAGGTTTAGAAACCAACATTTTAAGCACCTTTGATTCGGCGTGCAAATTCTAAGCAGTATAACCTGGCTCCATGCTGTCTGACAAAAAGAATCACACAGAGAGCAAGTCTGTGAAGGAATTAGTTCGCATCACTGCATATCAACAAAATTCTTACTGCAGTGACAGTAAGTTTCCCTTTGTTCCAAAGAAAAATTTTCTGAATTCCTTCTACTTTCAAATGTCAAACTAAAAGGAAAGTTTAATTGCAACATAAATTTAAAACTGACTTTTAGCATGATTTTTGGCTCAAAGAGCTATTTAAGTTGCTGCAATCTGTCTACATCACTCTACCATTTATGTGACTACTTAAAGAAATGCTCTCAAAATGCCCATTCATTGACCAATATTGATGAAACTTGGATACAGTGATCAAGGGATATGGGGCAACTTTAGAACAACAGAAAGTGAAGGTCAAATGTCATTTAGGGGTCACTACAAGCTATTTATAAGAAAATCCTAAAATGTATCTCTTTTCTCACCAAGCATGTGTTTTAAAGTTGGTCACATTCCTCAAGTAGTGCTTCCTTCAGGGTGTAAACAAATTTTAGATTTAAGGATGTGAGAGGTCAAAAGGGAGCAAATTTCTGATTTAGTATTTCTTTGTAAAAGAAATCGGACTGAATCCCAACTTGGTGTGTGTAATCACCATGTGGTGCAAAATGTGAGAGTTAACTAGAGGTCATCAGAAGTCATTTGTGATCAAAATCATGGATTTCTAAAGACTGTAACCTAAATTAGGATTGCACTGAAACCTGGTAAACAAAATTTGGCTGAGATACATCTGAAGGTCATTTGGAGGTCATCAGGGTCATATGAGGTCAAACTTACAGTAACTTATTAACATGAAACTTGGATTACATAGTCAACATTTAGTGCCCAAAATTTTGGAGGTCAGTTGAAGATCATCAGGGGTCATTTAAGAACAAATTTGCAAACAGTGTTGGATATGCATGAACATAGTAAATGGAAGTTGACATTCTGTGCCAAAAGTTTTAGGATACTGTGGATTCCATCTTCGGTCATTCAAAGTCGAATTCCAAAGATTCTTAGAATACATGGTATTTGGTGCCAGAAATTTTCATGATAATAACATTTGAAGTTTCCAAATTCTTGATGGTTACTCAGGGTCTAGTCACCAAAAGAAACCTGAGTGCCCTTGTTCATGATTACTTGTTCCCAAGTGTAAAACAATCTGGCTTTTAGTAAAGCATCAACACTGAACCCACCTTATGGACTTTCCATGTTTGTACAGGGTCCATTAAAAAGTACATACCAAAATGCTACCTAAGATATTACCTCCCTAGATTGAATGTTAGCTTGTATTAAAATTTGACAGTTATGAGCTTCTGCACTGTTGGTGCTCTTATCTACATTTGCCATATGTCTCTTAATTGTGCATGTGAGCTGGGCAGGAACGGGCTGGGGGGGGGGGCAGGATCGGGAGGTAATAGGGAGAAGTGAGATGCATCTCCACTTCTCAAAGATGAATGATGAATCCTGAGCAATATTATATTTTTGAGTACAAAGGCATTAAATTGATTCCATTCAAGTATGCATTACAGCTTTAAATTTCATACAACTTGTATTTTGCAAGCAAGGAGACACATGTCACCCGGCACCTGTTACATGAACCCATAACCTGAATAAAATTTTACTACTGTTTTCATGCTAACCTTCCTAATGTATGCAAGTGATGTTGTCTGAATATGAAAGACTACACCAAACTGCATGAGGAATGAGTTTCCCTGACAAAGTGCCCACTCTTCTTCTTGTCTTCTCCACAACATATATATCTTCGTGCAGGCAGTAAAAGACAAGCCTACCTATTTTTTCCAATAAGCACCTTGCCTATGAATATGAAGACACTTTGCAAGTATGCAGTGTCACACCTTATTTCAGAGAGTAAGAAGCAAAATGGTTTTACATTCCTTATGGAGCTTATTACAGAGACTACACTTTGCAAAATAATAAAGGATAAGCATGACTATCAAGCACAATACGTAGGGTTATAGCCAACTTAACAGAAGTGGATCATCTCATACTTGGAAAACATAAAATCCATCACTGGAAAAAATAGGAACCTGTACCATTGGCAATCAACTGCAAAAGGTTTGTCCAGTGGTTATGTCTACACAAAAACTGGTGACATTAACATGTAAAAAAGCATTCCTAATTTGCCTTAATTCTGCTTGGGCTTTTTCCATTGCACAATTCTTTAAAGAAGAAACAAACAGAAAATGATATACAATTTGTTTCTACTCACCATTTCCACTGATTGTTCATTTGGCACGGCCATGGTTATTAAATTACTGGGTGTTGATTGAACAAGTACTTTTTGTTGCCCACTCAGTACTCATTCAATTACATTCAAATTCAACAATACTATCTCCAATCACCTAACAGCTTCATTGTCACATTTTCAAAATTAATTAATGGAGTACCAACTCTGTCAAAGCTTGTGATGTATAAATAAGCTACTGAGCCTGTTCACATATCCAGACAAGCCTGTGATGCATAACTGCGATACTGAACCTGTTCACATATAATTCTACACATGCCTGTGATGCATAACTACGATACTGAACCTGTTCACATTTCCACCCAAGCCTGTGATGCATAACTAAGATACAGAACCTGTTAACATATCTACCTAAAATATGGTTCTCACAACAGCAAATATCACCTCCACTACTCTGATTCCTAATTCCTACTGCAAACAACTATTTCAGATAATTAGAGTCCAAACATATCTGGATTTGCATTGAAATTTGCTATTTAAAAATTACCAACTTATATAATTTTCCATGTTGACTTTATAGCACCATTATTATACAAAGATACGCCCAAATAATTTCTGTCCTAACATATATCTACTACTACTGACCACTTCCCAAAAGTATTTTTTTCCACTGGATATAGCCCTAAATTTTACATGCTCTGATTCTTTGCCTTGGTATGTAATTGGGGCTGTCAGAATGTTTCTAAGATGAGGAATGCAGGAAAGGATTGGGATGGAACCCTATAGCTTCTGGATTCTGACATTTTCTTGGAATTTGGCTGTTCACAGGCTGCAAACTAAAATTATTGGGGAGAGGGCTGTAGCCCTCAAGGTGCCTTGATGCCCTATTTCCTTCTCACTGTTGTCCCCCAAAACCTGTTAGCCAATGGTTCATTAGGTTATTTTGAGTACACGTCTTCCAAGTTACAACTTCGCCACCTTTTTATAAAGTACAGGAGTAATAGCTCCTGTACACTTAGTATGAAAGGAAAATCATTTTTTCAAGAGGATCCTACCAACATAACAACCCTGTCAAAATATGAGCAGACTCGAGACAATGCAATCTATCACCATCAACAGACTTTCAATGTCAAATCAACATGAAAGCTCTGGAAAGTATTTTCCTATAAATGGGGACTTTTTGTCATCAGCAATCATGATCACTACCCTTCCTTTCACTCCTGGGCTCGTGTCAGAGTTAATATTCAACTTACCAACATGTTCAACAAACCATCCATCCACATCATACGTAAATTTAGCAACCTATTCTTCTCACTGTCCAATTATTTCCAACTGTCCATAATCTTTTTTCCAAACATAATCCTGATGTTACTTGCATCTTCACAATGATGCATGAATGACGCTGAAATCATTCCCTAGGTGCTACCTCCTGTGACTACGGTGCCAGCTTTGTGATTTTCGATGACCGAACGTGTGGTATCCACTCTTGTGCCTGTGATTCCAAAACTAAAAGAAGAGAGAAAGACATACACACATGTCCCATTTAATCTACTTTTTTAATTCTAAATCTTCTACGACCACCCTACAACTTCAGCAGTTTAACAAAATTTGTAAGTCTAGACATGCTTGGATAGACATAGATGATGATACCTAAACAATTGACAGGAATAAGGACATTCCAGTAGTAATTGCAGAGATAAACAGTTTCTTTTACCATAAGGTGTTGTGATGTAATATTCTTAATGATATGTCTTACCATGTGAGATCTTACCCACATTTTCATTACAAAATATGGTCTTTCATACAAAACTGTCTCAAATGTTACCAGCACAAATGGATTGGGAAAGCTAGACTCTTTTTTAAATATACAAATAATTTCCCCAACCGTAGTATCAAAATCTATTAGCTTACCCAATTTTTAAAATACTTCTCTCTTCCATAATGAATGTGACCATCCATTCATCACAAACATCCACTCACCCTAACCATCAATTACTTAGAATACACTGTATTCAACAATTGAATAGCAACACAACAGGGCCTGAAATCGTTTAATATTTGTTGCATCTAGATGTACTTACCCCCATGTGGCCTTTATTCTTTTGATTCTGTAAATACTGAAAAGGATTTCTGTGATGACTTCGAAAACCTTTGCCATTTCTGTCTTCGTCATCATACCTCTTCTTGACTTTTTTAACCTATTTGCCAATAAAAAGATAAGTGGTTTTTCTTTGACAAATAAAATCAATGTTTGGATTGTACAGAAAATCAAAAAGGGAAGGGACAAATACAAATGTCTTGACCAGCATGATAATGATTCTTTTCTTCCCTTCTCAACATTGCTTTCAGAATGACCCTATGAAAGCAAAGTGACAGAACAGGTCACATTTCTTATTTATTATTTTCCTAGGAACGGAAAACAAAATGATCTGCTTTGATTGCCTGTCCTTCCCAGATCATTCCCTGAAAAACCTTGCACAGCTAAAAAAAAAAAAAACCCAGAGTAACAAAAGGTGTAAAAGATTTGTTACGAGTTTGTCTCCATAAATGAACGAAACAATCCTGGGAGTAAAACCCTTCACCTCACCAAACACATCAAAACTTATAGTGAGTGGCTAACCAATCTGTACCTGCACCACATCTGTTGGTATACAATGCACAAATGCTATATGTCTGGACAACTGGAGTTTCTTATCTTCAATAATCCCTCCACTGGAACTTTAAATAAACACTTCATACTTGAAATATCAATAATAAACAGGTCCCTCCAACTTCAACATAAATAAAAGTTGACCACTCCTCCCCCAAATAGTTTTAAAGTGTGGAAATTTTGTGACGAGTGTTAAAATTGATGGGCTTAAATAAGACCACATAAGCCATTTCAAAGGTGACAAGATAATCTTTGATCTGATATTGGGGACATAATTTTAAGGTCCACATGTATGCCAACCATACTTCTAAGCAACTGTGATGATATTTGGTAAAGCAGCTAGAAGGAGAGACTGTTTAAAGAATTTACATAACTATGGCATAAAATGGCCCTTATGACCTTTGATCTAAAATTTTCACACCCCTCTGAAAGGCCCCTCACCCCAAGATAATTGTGACCAACTTCCCAGTTAATCCATCGAATACTGCACAGCTTTGCTGGTATGAGCTAAAAATCATCATTAATAGATTTTCAGAAAGTGGACATGGGTTTTAGACCTCAAATAAACATTTTGTGCAACAGTAAATAAAATGAAAGCAATTTGGTGACTCTAAGAGCAGTAGTCTTGACCCAGCTGATGGCAGGTGGACATGTAAACAAAAGGTTTCACTCAACAATTACAGATGATGTCCTGATGAAAAGTCCCTGGTACTTATGATCCTTCCATCATGTTTAAGATGCACCTCTCAAAGTTTGGGTAATTTTTGGATAACTGTTTGTTACCTGCATGTGGGGTGTTGTTGCACAGTGTGAATATTTTCTTTATTACATACCTCATTTACAATAAATAAAATGCTTCCTACTTTGCAATTTCATGCGAGATGATATAGGCCCTCTCTGTTACACAACTGTTACCTCAAAAATAACTTTCTACTTTGCAATTTCTTGCGAGATGATATAGGCCCTCTCTGTTACACAACTGTTACCTCAAAAATAACTTATCGGGGCACATCAGGATAGTAACTTTTCTTAAAATGAAAGTTGACCAAGCAAAGAGAGCATAAGGGAAATGTTGCATTTAAAATGCATTAACATGGCATAATAAGAGAATGGCACTAATCATTACTAAACCATACAGTCTTTACCAATAAACTCCAGCAGAGCTTTATCTCCTTAAAATATTATGCATTAAATGAGTAACAGAAGTTGCATCATTTGAATTTTTAAAAGTTTGGGCCAAAAAATTGTTTTTGAGCAATGAATAATTGATTTTCTTTCTGTGAGAACCTGATTTCTTGGAAAGAAAGCTACCATACTACCTCATTTTGAATTATCTATCATTCTGTATCTATAAATATTGGTTTTGAGAATATGAAAATTTTCTGTAAAACAAACACAATACTTCCCTTTAAGTTACTCCTTCACATACTTCATTTGTAACTCATGTTTATTCATTATTAAGGGGAAGAGCAGAAATTGTCTTGTAAAATGGCCATTCATATAACATATTTTGATGGGATTTATGGCTATTTTTCACATTTTTAATACTATTCAAACAGACAGGTAAAACATGCCCATAGACACTGTTAACTCTACACTTACCTTTCCTTGATCAAATTCCTCATCATAGCTGTCCCTTCTCCTTCTCTGTTCTGTATCTTTGGCTGCATCTTCATCAACTATACTCTTTCCTCCATCCCAAGATTGTACTAGCCAAAACAAAGCAGTAAAAAAACCCCATCACTAGCAGATACTTTTAACAATATCATACCAGAATTATACCTTCACAATCATGTTAATAGTAGAAATTTTGAACATAATTTTCATTTACCGGACATTACTCAAACATGTGGGATTCCTCAACCAGAATGAAAAAATTGCATTGTGGTTTCGATGAATAGCACTCAAATAATGCCAAGATGTCCCATTTCTTCAACCGATGATATCTTAATGTGCTGGAAAGTTACAATTTTGTGTTCATATGTAACCTTGGGAAGTCTTGGGAAATTTTTGCTTTTTGGCCACTGGTGATTTCAGCTGACCTCTGACGTCCAAAAACACTCATAGGGGTTTTCTGATGGATTA
>WURT03125020.1:0-11655 GCA_009936505.3 Holothuria glaberrima | reverse complement strand
ACCGTGGACCTCCTCACTGAGTCCAATTTTATTTCAGTTCCTAAAAATACGTCAATTTTCTAAGACAAATTTTACTTATAAAGGTAGCACTATGTGGCACCAGACTGCATCTAAGGACACCTAATTTTTCAAAAAATTTTCAAAGGGGAGGGAGACACCACAAGCATGTGTCGTAAAACAAAGTACAACACCTACATTCCTTTACCAGTTCACCTTTGACAACAAGTGTAATATATTCCAATCTGATCTTTTATTTGCATGTACCTGTATTGACTGTGTTACAAAAACGGTTTTAATGCCTCACCGTTTCAATTGTCTAGAAGGGTTATGCAAGGAGCTCTAAAATGCATTTCTATTGAATGTGTTTATGTCTGTCAATACTTCCGGTGGGGTCACAAGGTCAGATGTACCGTCACAAGTACTTCGCCTGTGTGGGCATGCGTGTGATATACTTGCCCGGTGGACGTGTAGTATGGTCCTGCAATACTTTATCTGTCAAATGCCAATGACATGTGTACGTGTAAATCGACAACTGCCGCGAAGGTACGTGGTTCACTTGACCTGTGATCCATCCCAAGATGCATTACGTGAAAAAGTTTCCCAACTCGTCTATTGTCTTCCAAGTCACTATTCCAACTGAACTCTACCGGCCGTAGGTAAAACCAGAAAAGTATGACTTGATGACTTAAAGGAAGTCATAATTCGTAATGACTTGGATTCATGTGGCACACCCTCACCTAAGTAACACAGAAAGCACACACAACACGCCACAAACGCTCCCAAGAGTTGTGCCAGAAAATACAATGGTGCCCGCCTCCATGGAAATTTCCCGGTCATAGCTAGTCCGACTGTCACTGAAGGATTCACATGACCACCTAAAAACAATACGATAAGAAAATAGAGGGTTTATTACATATTTAGGTCTAATAACTGGTAAATATCATAATGTTGCATAGGTTTACATGACGATATCACAAATCGTGTTGAGAAGAAAATTTAAATTGACCCCAAAATCATTATTTTGATATTCCTAACAACGAAAGACTCGGATTAGTTGCCAAAATGCAGGCCCAAATGTCTCCGTTCTCTTTTCAAACCAAAGGGTGGACATGATACCATGCAAACAAATGCTCCAGTTTTAAAAAGTGATGGCTTAAGATATCCTGATGAACAATCCGCTGAACATATTTAAATATCTTTCACCGTTCCTTACAATTTCAGTATTTCTCAGTTTTTTCATTGGCTAGGCAAAAAGGTGTGTCTGTGTTTCTTTTCTAAATCGTTTAATATACAAGGCCGTAGCTTGCGAGGGGTGAGGGGGAAACTGCCCCTAATATTTCCAAGAAGTAAATGGAATTTGACCTCCTCGAGAACAAAATGCTGGACTGTTAAAAATTTCATTGTCCAAATTATGATTTTAATGCCCCCAAAATCTGGAAAATCGAATACAAGGGATTCTGTTTTACCAAATTTTCAAGGGGGAGGTCCTCGACGAACTCCCGTGGTGAATGCCTTCTTATGCGGGTTTCTCCTCCTGTCGAATGTACCATCTTCCTCCTATATGATACACAGCTTGAGTACACCAGCACATACGCTGGCTAAGAATAAAATATGCTATGACTAATTTTTATTATTAGCTAAGCCCAATGAGCTGGAAAAGAAACTTTTAATTTAAAGAGAATAAACAGTTACCGCAAACTAATTTTGAGACAACAGCTAAATCTTACTTATTTTTCTCGATGTGTTAGAACATAAATATTACATATTCAAGGTAACCCGAGGAGTTACCCTATACGTCAATTTCACAATTCAGTGAGAAATATACTGTATAATGATCCTCAAAAGCCATTCATGAAATAGGATATCCGAGAAACTAATTCAAATTGGGGTGACTACATATTCCCTTCAAATCAATCTAAATTTTCTTACTGATATCTGAATTTGTGTCTAAAACATGGCATCTATAAAGTAAAGAATATTTAAATGCAACTCTAAAATATGTCACTTCCCCCAGCTGGGAGACATTTCGAAGTTCAAACGAACCACGCGCCAACCGATGGTAGTTCCCCTAGTGGCGTAATTAGAGCGTTGGGGGAAGCCCGCACCAGCTTTGTAGAGGTACCAGGCCACAGCCGAAAATCTCACTAAAAATAAACATTTCGGATCATGTCATCAATCCTAAAAGCTTTACCAAATATAACACCATTTTAGATCTAGGAAAACTTAAAACAAGAAAAAATTTCTCAAAGACAAAAGGTGTCATCCTTCCCCTGAGGCAACACACCTTAAATTACACGCAACCAAAATAGAACATTAATAACATTAACGAAACTTTCATTTTGTAGACCAGCTGTAAATGGCTCCAAGTCCGATTCCAGCAGCAGCCCTTTCAAGGACAATTCCGATTCCGAAGTCGCCCATTCCTGGCGAATTACAAGTCCAGTAAAGCGGACTCGAGTCCGGATTCGGGCGTTACAGTCATGTCATTTGGACCAAATTAGACATCAATGTGACTCACATTTGTGTCATGTGACCAATTAATGATAAAAACCCTGCCTGACAGACCTACGATAAAAACAGGAAGCTGCTACAGCTCCCTGATAAAGGGTCTCATATAGCTGAGGTACTATAGTCTTGTTCAAGACCCTTGAACACTAGTGGTATCAGGTAGCTGTAAAGCAGTGAAGAAGGGAACGAGATACGGTAGCTTCCATAGAGCCAAATATATTCAGGGGGCGAGATCCACTAAAATGCATAAAGGCAATGGTAGTTTTTTATCTTTGGGGACGCAAATTTTCCGGGGTTTTGCCCACAACCCCCGACCACCCTACCCCCTTCCCCCTTGGCTACAGGCTTTCTCAGAACTCTCGGGCTGTACACACTGCAGTACACCATTTACTGGGAACTACTGTGAATATGCCCTGCAGGCTCCATATATCTTCAGATTTCAGGTTGATAATAGGTATGAGTGAAATACTCGAGCACATACCAATTCAGTCGACAAACATTTTATTACAACGCGTAAGAAGTAAAAATGTACAGACGTCTTGGCCAAGACAAGATGGGATCATCTTAAGCCACAGTGTCTCACCAGGATACGTATATAGCTCCTAGAAGGAACACAACACCTTCGGGGGAAACGTTTGGTTTTCTTCATTCGGCATCCAGCCGAAAGGACATTAAGAAAATATAAACGCTATGACCAATTGATGTTGTTGTAACTAAACTATTTTACAACTTTATCGAGCACAAATATTAAGTCCAACAGGTTAAGATGAACAAAAATCCAATTTGATTTTACCTGACACTCCGTAGGCAGTCCAAATACCAAATGCTACCCCGAAGCCAGATGACACTGATAACCAGAGGTTTTGGTCCAAGGTACTTAGACCCGAAGTGACCACAGAAGCCACACCACCATCCACAATCGCCTGCAATGGGGAAAAAGTAACATTTTGAAAGAATTTTTCCTTTGCGCGCTCGTTTCTTTCGACTGCTCGGCAACAATTATCACAAGAAACGCTCTCAATTAGCAACAGTCCATCAACAGTAGGGTAAACTTCAGATATTTTACCTCAAAACCGCTATTAGTCCGGCAGAATATAGTGCCCTTTTGGTTGAACCTATAGTATTGAGGTCTAAAGTGTTTTAAGGCTCCTTTTCTGAAATAGCAATAGAAAGTATAGAACACCTCTTTTGGGAAATTAACGTAGTTTTACATCAACTTTCATTCTTGATGTTGACTTTTTATGGAAACAACTTTTTTCTAAGTATAATATTGGTTTTTTTTTGGGGGGGGGGGTTTATTCTAAAAAGATTCTATAAATCCCTTTCATTAACTTTTTTAAACATTTAACAATTACATTTACCAACGTAACAGACAAGCTATGTTGTCAAAACTCGGTTTTTTTTTATAAAATTGAAATTTGCAAAGAAGGTTAAGAAAGAAGGAAATACGGTGTCAGTTGCAAAACTGAAAGATTTCAATATGTGTAACGGTTGGCTTAATAACGATAATCAAGTTATGCAATTACGAGTTCTTTTCAGCTAATGCGCATTGTCTCGTAAGGTATTTTCTGATTGGCTGATGGTATTGCAATGTATTGATTGTATCCTTTGTTAAGAACAGCGATTAGTTAGCAGGTTGGGGATTAGGGTTAGCGTAAGCCAGTCATAAAACTTTTCCCGAGACAGTGCGCATCGGCCCGTTCGTTTTATATAAACCCACATGTATAAATTGCGACGAAAGGGTTGATCAAAGAAGGAGAAGGTGCAATTTGTGTTTTTTTTTTTTTTTTTTTTTTGGTATTGTTGTGTTAACCAAAGATGAATATATTTAAATTAATAAGGTGTTTGCGAAAGAAGTATGATGTCATGCACAGAACTAGAAGAAGGTGAATCATGTATTCGCATAATTTATGAATGTTACATAATTATGAAATGTTTAGCAATTATTTACTACATTGAAATAAACCTTGAAAATGTTTGAACAAATGGAGCACAAAATTTTTAAGACCTAATCCATGTAATTCTTGCCCTGAATTAGGGATTCTGCCTGCTGATACTACACGAGGCCGCATCCCGGCAGTTTATGACACTATAGCAAAGCTGAGCACCACGTGGCGTGCCTACAGAGAGTCTGATTCAGGTTAAACCAAGGAGTTACCCTACACGTCAATTCCACAACTCCGTGGGAAACGTATTGTAACATGATCCTCAAAAGCGATTCATAAAACAGTATACCCGGGTACACTCAGTCAAATTGGGGTAACTGCATTTTTCCTTTACTTTAAATCTAACTGTTTCTCTTGAAATCTAAATTTGTTTCTAAACATAAAATCTAAAGCAAAAGAGTGAATGTTTAGATGCAACTTTAAAAGTCTAAAATTTGTCATCATTGGTTCCCACCTGGGAGACATTTCAACCGAACATTTTCTTGCAAGCCTACGCCACCACTACTCACCAACAGCGATTGTGATTCCCCCAGTGGCGTACCAAGAGCGCTAGGAGGAAGCCCGCACCGGGTAACAGCCTTGTAGGGATGCTATGCCACAGCCAAAAAATTCACTAAATAATGAAAATTTCAGATGATGTTATCAGTCCAAGCTTTACCAAAGATAACACCGTTTTAGATCTAGAAATAGATCTAGAAAAACTTAGAATAAAAAAAATTTCAAAGAGTAGAAATGCCATCCCTCCCCTGAGGCAATTACACCTTCACTTACACCTTACCAAAGCAGTTAGTTAGTTAGTTAGTTAGATGGGATTTAACGACACACCAACACGATTGTGTTATATAGTGTCAACAAGAAAAGAAAAGGGTGCAATGTTGGGGTACAATTAACTAAAAAATGTTGGGGTCAAATTCCACTAAAAGATCCAGGCAAATGCGGGAGTCATGTTAAAAATTTCTATACAGTTTACTTTCCTTGAGAAAGTCCAAAATAAGGAAAGGATCTGTCTGCTCAAATAAAGTTTGCAGGTCTGGCACAGCGTATTAATTTTGACGAATATGGGAGTATTCATAACAGTCAACGAGAATGTGACTGACGAAGCAAACAAATCTAATTAATGATGGTTCCTAAACATAATCAATCTGTTTTTTCAGTCTGTTGTGTTGACCTTGAAGTTAATACGGATAGGACCTCCCCATGTGGAATGTGAAGTTTGTAATTTTCCCATGCCTCTCATGCAATCACATTCCCATAACATTTGATTGTTGAGGAGAAAATTGGTTATAAAGTTTTATGAAAAACAAAGTACTGCTCATTAATGTGAGGCTATGACATCATATGTGCTTCAAGTTCACTTTCTGTTGAAAATGTGACAACTTGATCTGCTGATAACTTGAGAACCACACGTCAGATTTCGCCAGATTGCTTAGAATAAGTACCCCTCTAATACATCAAAACTTGATTTGAGCTTAGACCCTTCTTTTAATACATGTTTACACATCTGGCCACCGAAAAGTTTTCGTCCCTTCTGGAAGCCATTTGCCCCCCCCCCCTCAGTACCTTGTCTGGCTAGGGGGCCTGTCGTGATACAGCTAAATGATCGAAAAACCACGGGCACGCTTTACCATAACTGAACATTCGAACAAACGTTTTACCCCTATAATTGTAAATTTAAGTTTACTCCCTCCTTATGTTATGGTTTCTCTCTGCAAGAAATTTTGCAGAACACAAATAAGTCGGGGAGATTTGTGAAAAAAATGAACCGTAACCCCATAAAATTCCTGCAAATGAGATTTAAATGATTTTTTGGTAGATTTGGATGTGGGGGAACAACATATAAAAAAACCAAAAATTGGTTCACGGGATATTTATTTAAATGAGTCATTTCCAAAATGGTCGTTTTTATGTCATTTTGAAGGCAAATGTATCTAAAATAAATTTTTGCTGATTGCAGGAGGTTTTGCTGTACTAAAATTTTGTTTGGCATAATGGTATTATGGTACTAATAAATTGACCATCAGTAGTACTGAAGACCTGAAATAAGTCTTTAGTCAGTTCAAGTGGTAGCATCGCTGTTTGCTGTGCATAACTTAAGAGCACATCCTCGTAAAGTTTACCCTAGCCCCTTACGTTAGGCTATCACGTGGTATGCAATTACTGGGGGAAAGCAGTCGTGTCAAGTGCAGTTACATCTTTATTAAAAGGATACTCTTTAGCCTACATATACGATACTTTAATCATTTCTGTGGCATCGAAAGTAGAATATATGGCATCGAACATTGTAAATTAAAATACGGTGGGTTAAATAAGCTGTTAACCGGTTTGGTCGCATACATTTACAATCAAATTAGCAGTAAAAAAAAACCTACACAATACACTGACATAATTATAGTTAGATCTACAATTGCAGTACCTTCAGTCTGGAGCTTTTTAAGTTTGGAATCTGAACGACTCAACTCCCGAGTTTGTCATTCCCCACCCATCGTCATACTGAAAATTATTTGGGGCTTTAATGTCCCTCTTGAGCCTTAAACTGGTTGATATAGTATTTTGATAGACTGGTTTAATACTTGAGTGTGTCATTTCAACACTTACTATGTGCAATTGATAATGATGTTATTGTGACTCTGGATAGTTAGCTACAGCGGTAGATTCGCTCTCTGCACTTCGCTGTACGTTACCAGGCTGAGGTATAGCCTCGCGCCATCTAGTTGCGAGGATTTGAGACAAAATGAATCCAACCAGCCCCCACCCTCCCAATTTCTGTAGGGATGGGAAATGACTCATATCCTCCATCATAGTGCATCAAAAATGACCTTAAAATTCTGTACACAGTAAGTTACTCTGTTCAGTTCCAGCATAAAATTAAATTTTTAAGTCGGTAGAGTCTGGTACCTTTTCATTGTTGTCATGTACAGTAGTATCTGGTTTCAATTGACCATTCCAGGAGAAAATTCCAGTCAAGAATTAGGTATTTGGTGTTGGATCTTCACAGGTATCTGACAACCTGTTCAAACTAGTTGAAACTTCCAGTCAAGGAACAGGTATTTGGTGTTGGGTTAACAGGTCCTGACAAAACCAGTTAAAACCAGTGAAAACCCAACAAAGCTCGACACACCAATTACCCGTAGACTGGAATTTTCAGCAGGGATGGTATTTTACACAACGGCATTTGGTTCCTTGACCTTGGACAGTTAAAGTGTCTGAAAGTATTTGTAAATTTCTGGCACTGCTTTACAACTTAAAGGGAAAATGCAGTCCCCCCAATTTGAGTTAGTGTACCCCGGTACACTAGTTCAGGAATGGCTCATATCAATCATATGACAATATTTTTGTCACTTATTTCTTAAATTTATGCAATGTTCAATGTTTTTATCAGGGAACATTACAAAAATACTTGTGAAAGAAATAAGAGGAGATCTGTAAGATTTAGCAAATTTTTGAACTTGGGGCGACTGCCTTCTTCCTTTAAATATTACAAAAAGTGTATTGCTATTTGCGAGTAAAATAACTGTGTTCATGCCTCTCAGGCCAATTGGGTAACAGCCTTTAAAGTATGTAAATAAAAATATTAATTCTTAGCATGTTAATTATAACATCTGAAGGAAGCTGAAAGAGCTCTTCAAAATAAAGTCAAAGGTCTCCAGGAAAAGAAAATTCCATTATTTTGGGTCGAGGCCTAAAGAACATGTATACCGAGTTCATGTAGACCCCATGCTCTTGAAAATGGTGAACTATTTTGGACATAGAATCAAATTCTGTTTGCTCACCAAGTAAAGCTTTTGAAGATAAAACTATGTGTTATTGTGTTTGCTACAAACAACTGAAAAGTCACAAATAATCTTCTCTACAGTAGACTAACAAATACTGCATGTACCAGAACAATGTTCTCCACAGTTCCAAATTTTGTCCGGGTGCTTGTGGTGGGGTGCAAATTTTTGTTCACGTAAGGTGAGCTGGATGCAAAATGGTGCTACATTTGGTGCTAAATTTGAATTGATTATATCACTTGAAGAATTATTTTTTAGAAATTTTTTACATCTCGCTTGAATTTTTTACTGTCCTTGTGATAATTCTGAACCACACTGGGTAAAATGAGTGAACAATAAATCGTTAGTCTACATATACCATTACTATGTTTACTCATATTTAATAAAATTTAGATATGAAGTGATTACTAGAAGATCGTGCATGTCAGAGCCTTTTCGAAATTCTGATAGAGGTGGTACTGGTAGCAATCTTCTCATTACACCACTCTGCTACCTTGTTCCTGCAGTTGTCAATCACATTTCTACGGTTGCATGGTTATAGACTCTCAAAAAACCTTCCCAATATGTTCTAAACTTTACTAGCATAAGTAAGTTTTAGTAGTTTTAGTTTAGTGTGAGTGGAATTTTGTGACACAGAGCCAACGATACCTAGCTACGAGGGCATCACGGCCATTCTTGACGTCCGCGTTGGCAATTTTTGAAGGGCTTTACGAGGCTGTCGCTTATTTCGAGCCCTGGGTAAAGACAGCACTAGAAGTCATCGAATGATCGATCGCAGGTACCATCATATTCGTGCTAGTATTATCAGTTATATCAACCATAGGCCTAGTAGCCTATATGAGGGGACCGCCGATCAAAATCATGATTTATGACTGTCTTTTTCAATCAAATACTTAACTTCTGGGGAGACAGAGAAAATGTGAAAGCATTATTTTTGTCCAGGCGGCCAAGGTTTTTGTACGGGCTGTAATTTTTAAGACCGGGCGCCGCCCGGACAACACTGAGAACACCGAGTACCTTGCTGTAGGCACGTGACAATAGATAAAAGCTAGATTTGCCAGACTATGGATCAGTTGCCAAAGACAAACATTTCACGTACTGGTAATTTGAAATTAAAGTGACATGGTAGATTAGATACATGACAACAGTATTTTTCATTACAGAATACGTTTAAAGCACACCCTAGGAAATCCTGTTGCTAAACAGCAACTTTAATTACCACTGTTACCAATGCATACATTGAAATATGTATATGTGCTGTGATATTTAGTGTATTTGCTGTTATTTCTCCTATATGAGTCAATACTGTAAGCTGCACTTTATTATGGAGCATCTGAACAACTTCTGACTGGCTGGCTTTCTTGGCAAAACATCTGCAATCAAAGCAGCTGGAGAACTGAAAATGTAAGACGTCACGCAGCCTGATGTTAGAAACTGTTCTTAGCTGGGGAGGGAGGAGATGCCCCGAAAGGTTTCATTTTAAACATCTGTCTAGTGGAGTGTGCTGATGACAACACGTTTGTCAATACCCCAAGGTTTCTAAGACTCCTGGACCCTATTGAGTATGTTGTCTTGTACCTTATACCCCACCAGTAAGGTGAACCCTGAATTATTTGCAATGCAATTTTTAAATGTCCAGATTTTCAAAATTAAATAAGTAATGCGACTTTTACATCGAATTCTGTTTATATAGGTATTCATCATTCCACAGACGAATTTTCATACATTGATCTTAATACCTGTGAAAAGATATCAGTTTTCAAAATACTGTACCCAGAAATGGCGCTCGCACCTTTCTTTTTGAGAACGTGGATTGCACAATATTTTGTTGAGGTCATTCTTCTGAACAAGTAGCCTATCCTAAGCTTCAACACTAAAATTGTCTCAAGGATCGTTCAATTTTACATAAACCCTCTAATGTGTACAAATTACATGTCTTTATTCTGCAGTTTTTATAATAAAAACCATCATACGAAGGCATTCAAAACTTCATAGAAAAGTTGTCATCGACGTCATTGTGACTTCATCATTGTGTTTTTTCTTTCACAAGTTAACTTAAAACATTAAATTCAGGATAGCCATAGGAATATCTTCACACATAAAATTTGCCATTGAAACCTACTTCACATACACCTTTTTAGCATAAAGTATGCAAGGAGGGTTTAAAAAGCCGCTATTTTGGATTTGACCTAATTTCGGTCCAAAATTCTATGGGTGCATATATAGGTAGATTTTGTCCTGGATACATTATACACCTCAGCTAATACAAAACTGCACAAAACTTACTTGTGTTGGAATTATTTTAGGGTGAAACCCGTGTCCTGTATCTACCCGACTTAATGCGAACAAATGATTTTTGTTTTCACATGCAGAAAGCGTATACACCTATAAGCTCTTGGCTTTTAATGTTGTCTACTGAAACGTGCAAGTGAACAAAACTTTGGCGTGAAACAGTTTCGTACACCGAGATAGCTAAACTTTTCAGATTTAACACAATTAGCAACAATCAAATAACCCAAATTGGGTCAGTTATGGCGCATAATGAGGTACCTACACTCTAAAAAATGTCTAAAATGTCTGTACATTTACAGTAGAAAAAAAAGAAATACAAAAGGAAAACGGATAAATCGTTGTCAAGTTTTTGAAACTAATTGACAGCACTTTTTTCCGTTTTCTTTTGTTGTTCTATATTTTTTCTTCTGTGCAGGTAGGCACATTTTTTACAGTGTAATCAGAATTGCATTGTCGTTTTTTCAGCATAATTCTATTAAGCCTGTATTTCGGGGTAACAGTTACCATGTCGGCTCTGTTGATGGCCCAATGGTTAGGCTAGGCTTTGCGGTAAGCCTAACTCATATAGTATTGTACAATAGCCTAGGCCTTTAATTGTTACTTAATATTAGCCCAATAAACAAAGTTAGGCCCAGTGTTACTCTATTGTCATAACGACATGAAAAGACTAATGCCTCCATAATATTAGTTGGCTATAAGAGTACAAAAAATTATATTTCCTTCAGACGATTGTCTATAACGTTAATAAGCCAGTTGGGGAAACTTCGATTAACAGTGCATGCTACGAAGGAAAGTGTATCGATTAACAGAGACTTCTTACGCAAAACAAATATTTTGTATAATAACGCAGTTCAGGAATCTAGAATGGGAGTTAGCTCTGACTCGGATATGGTGGACTCGGGTCCAGCCCTAAAGTCTCTGAAAGGAATGATTAAATCTTTCAAAGTAAGCTTAGTATTTGAATGCCTATAGACCAACCCGTTTCTCACGGTGCACTATCTCTCCTCTTAAGGACAATATGAGTAAACTAAGGCCCAGCTGACTTAAATTACGTCAACTGGGCCTTAAGGCCTGTATACACGAGCAACATTTGTAAAACATTCTCAAAACACTTCACTTGCAACAAACCCAAAACACGC
>WURT03124987.1:0-11656 GCA_009936505.3 Holothuria glaberrima | reverse complement strand
CAGAATAACAGGTCAGTGTTTAACCAATCAGAATGCAGGATTCTCAATAACGGATGGCTAGAGGTGGTAGAATTGAACATAATGCAGAGAGAGTGTTCTGTTTACACATTAGAGCCTTGCATGCTCACCAGGACATGGCCTTTGGCAATATAAAACTACTTTTGTGTCTATACAGGGAGGAGCTCAAGACAGTTTTGGGAGCAGCTAGCAGTAAGGCAGGAGAATTGGAACTGTCTGGGATTACAAAATTTGCCCTTTAAATCTATGCACTCCACAGGGTGAAATTTTCATTTGTACATCTTGAGATATTATCAGATGAAGTTACTATATGTGCATTTTCAAGTGAACTTGAAGCCTGCACGAGTGATGCCAGCTGTTCCTCATACTGATGACTAACTCTTTGCTTTCTTTGTTTTTCATTCCGCATTTTGACCTTGAAATAGACAGGGACATGAGCTTCCCCATTGGGAATGTAAAGTTTGCAGTATTCTCAATTCCAGTGCATTCACAATTTGAAAGGATGTGTTATGGAGAAGAAAACTGGTTGTAAACTTAAGAGAAAGAAAAGTTGCCCAACATTTTGTTTAAAAAATAGCTCAATCTTAAAAAAAATCCTCTTATTCCCTCTATAAACTTCTTTAATCATTACCCAAACGAAAATATTTCCCAATAAAGATATACTAAGTAGTTATTCTGCATGTACTGATCAATTCAGTAACAAAAATATCACAACTTAAACAGAGCCATTTATGAATAAGGATACCAGGGTACACTATTTTCAAATTGGGAGGACTGCATTTTCCCTTTAAAAAAGGCAAACCAGAGTGTTGATTAATGTGAGGTTACGATGTCGTGTGTGCTTCACATTTACTTTTGAATTGAATATGTGATAATTTCATATACTCACATTTCAAGGCCCAAGGCAAACTGTTTGAACATAAATCAAAACCAAATTTCAGCTTGCACCCTTTTTTTTTAAGTCGCTTATCTGCTTACTGCTAATACAATAGGTTCACTAATCATTAGCTCATGGTCTTGCATTTAAGGCAGTATATATGTTAAAAATGCTTAAATTGTACATGATATTTTTTAAACGATGTTACACTACAATAAATTTCTTCGAGTGTTCTTGGAACAAATACGAAAACTTTATTTCAACTCAAACCCTTCTTTTTATTCTCTTGTTTGTTCGATACTCCTAAAATATGTTTTTTTCAAATTAATCCACACTGTAATCTTTTCTTAGGTGGCATGTGCTAAAAAATGCTTTTGTACTTGATATTTTTTTGAAGAATGTCAAACTATAGTATATTTCTCTAAGTGTTTCTTGAAACATGTATCAAAACTTAATTTCAGCTTAAATCCTTCTTTTAAGTCTTTTGTTTGCTTAATACATAAAACATGTTCATTAATTATTAACCCACATTGCGCTCTTTTATTAGGTGGCATGAGCTAAAAATGCTTTTTAATGGGATATTCTTAAGGGGTGTCACACTATCATAAATTCCTTTAAGTTTATCAAACTTGAAGAATAAAGAAGTTTATAAGATCAGTAACACATGGCCTGCATAGTATGTTCATCACCTTTACAGCAAATAGCAGACCCGAGTTATGTATGGGATTCACAGGTTAGAACTTTACAAGCATTGCTTAAGGCAATAAAGTTCTGGTACTCAGGGTGGCCGAGAACAACTTGAATTTATATTTTATGTAATACACTCTGATAGCAAAGTAGATTACCCGAGTGGGCAGTCACACTTCTTAGCCTCACCAACTTGTCCTTCCAAACCTCCCTTTATACCTATAGTCTAAATGCATTTCCTTGGAAGAATGGGAAACTTCTGTTTTATAACGACAGGAAGTGAAACCTCAGGGCCATCTCTCTAAGAAAAGTGAAGTTAGACCCCTGCTGAAACAGCAATGTGGGAATGTACACACTACTGTAGTGAGGCTAATACATGTTTTAACAAGTGGCATAACATACTGTAATATTAATATTTAACACTTGGACAATAGTGTTTTTTCTCTTGTACCATACCCAATGTCCTCAACTACAATGTGGGAGTTGTTCATATCATGAAGGGTGATTCTAGCAAAAACCAGTTTGTATTGTACTACATTTAAGTGTATTCCTCCAGCACTGATCATCAGTATGCAGTCCATAATCTAGCCCAGGATTTCTCAACCCTTTGTAACTTATTTGAGGTCCCTTTTAGACTCAAAATTACCACTTTTCAATTTAACTGAAAAACTAACCTTACAAAGACAAACTTATCAACACTACATGCACTGCTAAAATTCCATCTGTATCTAATGAGATAAAGTATGTTTTAAACAAAATGATAGAGTTTAAGACATCCAGCGACTTTTTTCGCCCACTGACTTTGTGGCCCACTGGGAGGTGCTCTGCAGCCCACTAGTGGGCAGCAAGAAACACTGAGGTATGAGTATGTACATGATCTATTAAGCTACAAGATAACATACATTCTATGAGTACTTCATAAATACAGGAACATGAACTGTTGAACCTACGAAGACTATTTATAATTTATAAAAGACCTTATAGATTGAGGTTAGTACATTTCTTGATGACCCCCATCTCAGACGGTGTGCTTCAACACTAGATGTACAAAGTGTGTACATGCACATGTCCTCTTTGCAGGTGCAATCCATTTTTGTAAACCATTGGTGTAATGTAGCACTTTATGTCTACGTCTACCAAGAATGTGCAATTATGAAGAGACCAGACAAAATCTGTATTCAAGTGTTCTTCCGACTGGTTTTGTGGATGAATGAAATTACATCTAGCAAAGTTTGCTAAATTTGTGCTTATTCACAATGGAGTCAAATAAAACTGGAAACAGAACAGCTTCCCTCACAGCCCAACTCACTGTACACTTATTACCACTTGCATGAACGTATAAAGTTCAAGACTGTTCATGTTTCTGCCTTCCTGTCATTAATTTGTAACATGAAATTATGGCCATCCAAGCTATAAAAAATGGGGTAATTTGTTGCAAAATGGAGATTTAATAATGATCATGAAAGTAAAAACTTCAGTGGAGTTTAACTGGACATTTATGATCTACAATTACACAACTGCCATTAAAGATATGTGGACAACTCACTCAACAGTGACAGATTCAGATTCCTTTATGAAGACTCTTATGGAATTATTTCCATATCTTTTATTGTTCTCAAGATAAACTTCTTCAAAATAAGACTATTTCTGAGATTTCCCACTGACAATGCAAACTATAATCTGGAGTGTTGAACAGCCTCTGCATATCCTTTGTTTACCCCTTCATAAATCATCAGTTAATTTACTTACTAGCTATTTTCTACTTTGGTGTGTAATTAATTGAAGCCACTCTCCAAGTTAGTCAATGTTCGGCTATACTTCAAAAAATAAACCCTTAGGGCATACTTACACACTGACATTTTGGTACATCAGGAACTCTTTCACAAATTGGCCCCTAATTCTCCTAGACTTAATTAGTCATGGAGCCAACATTATCCAATGTGCTACATAGGCATTCTAAAAATTTACAGATAACATAATAGTTTAAAAGAAATTTGATTTTCCCAAGTAGACCTTGCTACATTCAAAAAATTGAGCAGGGGAAACTTTTGATGAAAAATGACATCTGGCCTTTGAAATCTTATTTTCACCCTTGACTGAGGCTTGCAGCCAGACAAGGTTTTGAAGGTGGCCAGAAGCTTCCAGAGGGGAAAGGAAGGGAGGACGACAATATTGGGTAAAAATTTTTCTAGAAAAAGAAGAACGAAAGCAAGATCCTGATTCCTTGTCATGGACAAAGGTTTAAAAAATAATAAGTAAGGCCTATATAGTATCTCTGAAAGGTATATGGATATCAAGTCTAGTAGTAAGGATCATTTAAAGATGTCATGCAAATAATTTACATTTTTGCAAAATTGAAAAGAATTAGATCTATATGATGCTACAACACTTCAACAAATTACAATGAAATGTGCACTTTAATGAAAGACTGTAGATGCAGTGCCGTACTGTATACTTGACAACATTGCTGTCTGTAATGTTGTTTCAGTGCCCCCAACTATAATTTGGACCCAGAACCCTGAGGTAGCTGAGGGAGTCAAATTACAAACTCCCCTTACCTCCTCTAGTATCCTTTTTCAAAAAATCCTCAGTGAGTCAGACTAATGTACCTCATTTCCACCCCTCCTATATCAAAGCAACTGAGTCTCCTTTTTAAAAATGTTCTCAGTGTAACCCCTCCCTTCCCTGATAACAACTCCTCCCTAGCGTTCACATTCAAAATTTTATTCATAAACTTTATTCCATTCTAATGCAAAGTAAGCCTCCTTGTTAAACAGCATGGCTACTGGAATGAAATGAATTGGCATTTAATCTTGGAATCTAGATGGCTGGATTTGTATTGCAACTTGCAATTACATGAGTCTCAATAAGCATTGATAAATAAATTTCTATGTTACTAGCACTACGGTTGTGCAAAACTATGCCTGAACATTGTCTGCCTTATCAATGAAATTTGAATTACTAAACTCAAATTCCCTCACTAATTATGTTCCCTGCATCTTTAATCAAGGCCCTTATCACACCCACAAAAATACACTTCTCGTTAAGTTCCCATTCTTTAATGTAACTAATACAATACAGTGCCCTCAACAACTTTTGCACCATTTTATCATGCTTTATTGCTGTTACATAAACTTTCAAATTATATTTTACTACCCTTCTGCTGGGCCAGAACTGGGAAGAAAATTGATCATACATCACGTTCTGAAATGCTTCCAAATCTCCAATTATTGTAGAATATGTATGAGAAGAGGATAATAAGAAACTCACCAGAACACTCTTCAAGGCTGAGACGAAAAAAGAACCACAGTAATTGCTCCAAGATAGCTATAAAATTTTAAAAATCCACACAAAATATCAACTCGTTATCTTCACAGTATGCAGTGCACAATTAATATCACAGCCACTATCGAGCAATATATTTTACAAACTGCTCACGAATGCCACACTGCACCATTTGTTCTTGTGAAGTGTTCAACACCAACTATTTTAATTTCTTACCCAGCATCGGTTTGTGAGCTGCTACATCTCACTGTAGCAACAACCTTTTACTGATTGGATCCAAATCATACTTGGCAGGTTTCGAGCAAAGGAGCAACAAGTAGAGACGACGACAAAGTCTGTGAGAGACGAAAAAGCCAAGGCCGCTAAATGACACATATACCATCAACTTTCAACTTTCTACCCAGTCACATTTCCTAGACCAATTTAAAAGCACTAGCTTGCAAATCAACTTGCTAAGAGGACTTCAACTCCCACATTAAATCAGTCATGAGACTCTTAAGAATGGCAGCTCGACTTACGCTTCCTTTTCCTTAATATGCTTTAACTTTGTGCACACACAGCCGTAATATATCGATCGAACTACCGGTAGTCTTACGGGATTATGATTCATAGGACAATGACATTACGCTAAACATAGCCAATCTGCTGATTCCAGTCACAAAGTAATGGCAAAAATGAAATCCAAATTCATAAAATTTTATATCACTGATAATTGTCAAGAAAAAACTTGTTTAGCAGTAAGAGTTGAAGGGGTCTAGGACCTAATTAGGGTGAGAAAGCATGAGTAATTACACGTATGCTGAAATATTCCCGTTTTATATCGCCAAACAGCTGCATGAAGTAATGTTTATTCTTTTAATTTCAGAGAAATTAAGATCTATGGCCTGTTAGTACATGTGTTGAAAATAAATGCAGTTTTCCTTGACATGTGTTCTATCAACTTGTGGACAAGTACAACACAGACAGATAGACTAACAGTGGAGGGGTTGATTACATAAATTTGAGTAAAGCATTGGCAGACCATTAGAGTGTATTTACTGACGCACATACACTAGATCTCTTGAGTATGCAAGGGCTTGTCCTACGGTTGTTGGTTCATTAGTTAAATAAACAGATAGCTACAAGTTGTTCTTTTATGATTTATGAACGAAATTAAGCTTCATTTATCAAACTGAAAAACTATGTTTAGAATGATAAGAAGCGACTGTTTTTAAGAGTAAATGAAGTTAAGAGAGATGAGAAAAGAAAGATACATTTATTCTTGTAGTCAAGCTGTCTGATGGCGAAAGTGTAATTAGAAAACTGTTTAAACACTTAACATTTCTTTCAGTGGCAATGTCTTTATACATCCCTTTTCACACTTGCTTGGTGTTCAGTATGATCGGAAAATGCCAACTGCACATTTGTTGGAAAACTGCATAAGAATCATGAATTTGTTACAAAATGATCATGTATTTTATGAATATTACCTGAGTATCCCATCCAATTATCCTATAATTATGCTAAAATGTGAAAGTTTAGCCATAAAATATGGGTTTTTGTACAATTTCGTAGGGAAATTTAGGAAAAACATGCATTTTAAAGGAAAATTGACAGACAGATGTAAAAATGCCAAAAATGTGTCAAAACGCTGTTTGGCATTTCTTTAAAATTTACATAGGCTAACAACATCTAAAAAACACCAAATTTAGAGGTTTTTGGCATTTAAAATGGCAATATGGCAACTGCTCAATACAGGCAACAGAAATGAAGTCATAATGTACAGGTATTTCACAATTTAATATGGAAACAATAATCACTATGTACAGAAAATATGATACCAGATAAAATATATCAGGTCACATGTTTGTTTAACAATGGTTTCATGCAGTAGCATGATCATACAGTGGCATTTGGGAGGGGGTGGGGAAAGTGGAGCAAAAATGAATTTCTTGGGGGCAAGATTAACTTTGGAAATTTTACCTTGAGCAATACCCCTACATTCTTTCATCTAATTTGGAGGAATGGGAGGGGGCAAAATGCTCCTTTTCTTCCACCAGCTACAACTCTGGGTTAACATTTATAAATAAACTGAAGATATATTTTGGACTAGAATTACCTATCTTCAGAGCTGGGTTAGCACTGGAATGTGTCTCTGTATCTATGTCATATTATTGGGGATACCTACCAGACCAAAGATTCACTAAAAATGAAGATCTGCCAGATTGAAAATCTTCTTTCCGGTTAGAGCTAGAGGTAGGAGTCCAGTTGGATACAGAATTAGGTGTAAAATTACTGTAGGCTAAGGATTGTAGAATTATCCTTGGTTAGCATCATAGCAACATAGCTTGGGTTAGAATTACAGATAAGGTTACAATTAAGTTTAGAGTCAGGGTCTGTAGTTTATGAAACTTTTGATCTAGTGAACCCCACCCATATTTCAGTAATTTAGACCCAAAAAGTTAAAGGGATTTTTCGAGAGACAAATAGCAATGAGTTTAAAAAATGCAGAAAATTTTTCTCTTTTAGGAGGTGTTTTGCTTGTTTGCAAGATACTAATGTTTAAAGAAATGCAATTTTTTCTCAAGATGAAGTGCATTATGGGAAATCTTTATGATATTGATGCAGCTATAGGGGATATTTAGCAACTTTGTCTGTTATGCCCTACATATGGTGTGGATTTCTGCTAAATCGACATGGAAACATATTCAAACATTCCAACAGTATCAAATTTCAAGGACAAACAGGACATTCAATTATAAAGAAAAACAAGGAATCTGTGGCAATGTGCCCACTTTACATAACATTCTGTGACCTTGATGGCAACTGGAGGTGTTTTTTGACAAAAATAAGCACTCTTTAATACGAGATATCTTGAGTCAGCGAAAGAGTGTTGCTGCTGAGTTCAGAGAGCATGAACTGGAATTTTTCTCTCATTCACATGAGACCCTTATGAAAAGCCACCGGAAAATGCCCAAGTCCCACCTACTGCAGCAATTGCAGTTCGTAATTTTCACAAGGACTCAAAAGATTTTGTAGGAAGCATTTAGTATATTAAAATACAGTGACAAACTTTACCTGTCCACCTCAGAATTTTTTGTTTATGAGGAATTGTCAATCTAGTGTTTTACAACACAAATGTCTGTCCAAGGTACAAGATGATTTTTTAAGTGTAATAAGACTTGGAGATCTTTTAAAGTGGGGGAGGGGGATCCATTAGGCCATGGCCCCCCTCATGGATGACAATTTTTTGGTTTTTTAGATCCTTAAACTACATAATTTTGTAACACAAATTTTACTTCAGAAGGTAGCATAAGTGGCACCAGATTGCATGAAAGGACACCTAATTTTTCAAAAATTTTCAAAGGGGAGGGGTTGCCTCCCCATGGCCCCCCTCACTGATGCCAACTTTTTTTTAGTTCCTAAAAATACACAAATTTTGTAACACAAATTTTACTTCAAAAGGTAGCATATGTGGCATCAGATTGCATGTAAGGACACCTAATTTTTCAAATATTTTCAAAGGGGAGGGGGAGCCCCCTCCCCTTAGACCCCCTCTCCCAGGCTGGCAATCACACAACATACTGCAGGATGGCCCCCCTTGAGAGAAGTTCAGCATAAGCCACTGTATACCATTTATTTTTGGGTCATTTACCCACTGAATTTATTCATTATTTTAAAATGTACTCAAATTTTTAGTTCTTTTTTCCCACTACAGAATTTGTAAATTAGTTTAAAGTGGAAAGTTTAAATTTTCCTTCACATAATAATATAAAAAGTGCTTCCTACTCTAATCATTGCCAACGGCTTTTTTTACTGTGAGATGACAGTTTGGTAAAAAGGAGGCTGATCATTTGAGTTGCAAATACCAAATACAAAAAAAAAACCGAGGTGTTCTTCATACAATTTTCAGTGCTGCTACTGTCAAAATTAAGCAATCAATTTCCCCCCTTAATAAATTTGACTTCCCTTAGCTATCTGCAAATTACAGATTATTTGCAATAATCCACTCAAAATGCCAGATGCTGATTATTTAAGTACTCATCTGCTAAACATTAATCAAACTGAACTGTATCAAAGGCCAGCCAGCTCCTAGAGAACTGTTACAGATCTAGTCCAGGCTCTGCTTACAATTTGAGCACTCAATTGTCCTGTGTATGCATAAATTGTTTGCAGTACATAGTCATGGAGAATATGTTTTTCTGAGGGGGCTGAGCCATTTCTTTCAAAGAAGAATCTGTGTAACCTGAGAAATTTGTCTGAATTATTCAGTAATACTTATGCCCAGAAAATTGGTTACCTCTAACTTGATGGTGTAGGGAGAGGGTGGGGGTGAAGCACACAGGCCCTCCTGCCCTGTACTTCTGTATGCCCACAAAATCCTCCTCTGTACATGAAGCAATTCGAATGAAGAAAAACTCAAGTCTGCAGGACAAGAACATGACAGGCTAGCTGATGCTTGCCAAAATTAATGCTAGGAAAGATTGCATGCCATAGTCTACGTAATACATTTTGCGTAAGGCTTGGCTACAAATAGCTGTCCTAAATTGTGCTACACTCCTAACAATTTTCACGTAGACTCCCTGAGGATTTTTCAGTCTTGCTTCATCTCATGCCAACAAATAGTTGGTGAGATACGGGGGAGGAAATGTCACAGGGGGCATTCATCTACTGCAGATGTACAACTGATGGTTATGCTGGATAGCCTTCAAAATGATTGATACTTCTGGAAGGCTAAAAAGTTTGCTCTTAGGAACAAGCCATTTTAGCTGGTGATTGTAGCATGACTTGGTAAAGCAGGACCACCTACTAGTCAGCATAGCATGGCATGGCATGTATGGCACTATGGGGGCAGTTTTTTGCTACAGGATGCACATTTCTACATGACAATTATTCAGTTATAAAGTCCCCAGCAATTAGCAATTTGAATTTTTCCCTAAGCAAATTATCACTCATTTCGATCTTGAAATTAGAAAAGGCCAAAGTCCAAAAGCTAATAAGTTCATAGCCCATCCAATCATCCCCTCCCAATCCTTGCTACTGTCCAATGACCTTTCAGTATTACACGTTACAGAAATAACTAACACTGCTCAAACAAATTTTGGCAATGGGAGGGGTGGCCACCAGCCATTCCTTTCAGCCCGGATGGAATTCCAGTTTGCCAATATTGCAGTACAACAAAAAGAGTGTACAACTAGAGATGAATTCATGATCATTTATGTATTATAGTCATCATGTAATACACAAACAATCCATCCACATGTGAAGTCACAAGAATGCACATTTCAATATATTTTTGAAGGGAGCAGTTTCACTTGTTTTCTAGGATGTTGTAAAACAATGTGGCATGGTTTTTCCGACTATGGTTTATGATTCTCCTGGGACTTTTTCGTAAACTTCCGGAGACTAATGACCCAAGGGATGACAAAGTCAGGTTTGCATCTCATTTGTGACCCAAGAAGCCTCGGTTGCGAATCGATTTTATCTTGGCCTCACAAAAGGTTTGAATCAATACATTCTGCATGCTTTTTCTACAGATGTGGGTTCGAACCGTCTATTTTAAAACCTGCTTTGAATCAAGATGGAAGTAATTAGTATTAGATTCAAACATTGATTAGTGATCATTGTTAATCAATGTTCTCACACTATTTTGTGCCTTACAGCCTTTTCTTGGCTATTGCTAAACAATCCTCTAGGATACCCCACGATACAATTTTAGAGGAAACAAACAGCAAGAGAAAAAGGCTGCTGACAATGGGTAACTTCACAACAATGCAACTTTTTATCTACCTTACCCACCCAAAAAACAGGTGTTTACAGGGGTGGACCAAAGGGGAGGGAGAAACAAGCCCCAACTTGTAGGCAGTTGGGAAAATCACTCAGCTAGAAAATTTAAGGTAAAGGGGAAGAGAGAGAGATGGTAGAGACAGAGAGGGATTGAAGAGATGGAAAAATCAACCAAAACTCGAGTTATCTGACTGAGTCATATTATTTTGTTGTTACTCTAAACATTTCCTTTTCCGTTGTCCCCTCCTGTAATTCATCAGTCAGTATCAATATCCAGCCTGTGACTTAAGTACTATTAATTTTCTTTTATCCTTTGCATGGGCTTTGTTAGCTAGTAATAGCAGTCTATACAGTCAGGATAGGTAGGACACAGAATGAAGCAAAGCTCACAACTGCAGTGAAAAATTTGTCAAGGAGGTGGAGAGTTCAATTTTCTGTATTATGGCATCCAGGCCACTGAACACAGCCAAAATTTCTCAAGGACTGGTGTGTCATCCCCTCCTCTTAGAAAGCACTTCTTACTTTTTGCCCAGCAAAATTAAGAAAAAATCACTAAATAATGACAGTTTCTAAAGATATAATCAGTTCAAAGCTTTGCCAAAGATACAGTATCACCATTTTGCAACTAAGCCAGGCCTTTCATGTTTCCCTCGCCCTCAGCACCCTCCCCCCCCCCTCCGGATAGTACCCATGCACAGGTGAAAAAGAATGGGTGTGAACTGTAAGTACATCACTTGGTGCTCTGCTTAGATAGTGCCATGGACTGTCCCACTAGGGATTTTGTCCAGGCTACAGCCCTGAAAATCATATCACAAATACAAGCTTTCTACTGTTTTGCAAGCATATTATAGGGGGAAATATTGGGATTTTTCATCACAAAATAGGGGTTTATAGGGATGTTTTGTAGGGCAAATATAGGGTTTCATAGGGCTTTCGTCTATTAAATAGGTAGGTGGTAGCACTATCTGATACTACGTCGGCAGTCACTTGTGTGTTAAAGTTTTTCAAAACTAGTGTTCTTTG